>JAYMSW010001789.1:0-15337 GCA_036897725.1 Erodium texanum | reverse complement strand
AAAAAAGAATTAATTATCAAAACATGTATTGTTCTTTTCTTCTCTAAATTTGGAAACTAAAAAATGCAGCATTTGTTGGCGCAAAAGGAGGGAAAGTTACAAATTTCTTAATAAAACACCAACGACAAATGGCATTAAGCTAGCTATGTGCACTTGTGTATCATATATGTGCCAAATGAGAAGTAAACCATAAGCTATTTGTTAATTTGGACCTATGGGTAGACATTAAGATTCAACATGTTCATTTATATAGTAAAAACTTGTGCAAGAGAGTACACAAGTCGAATATAACATAACGATTTACAAATATATATGTCCATTATAACGTGATCAGTAAACTTTCTCACCTTTTAACAGGTCATCAAAACTCATTTGTCCAATCGATTATGTTTAGTCTAATCAGTTAACAGTAATATAATAACACTTGCATAATTTATAACTTAACACACTAATTGTCATAACCAGATCTCTACTCAAACTTGCACATAAAGTGTACTGAAATGAAAACACATACGTTGTTTCGTAACAAACACACATCATACGATGGAGCATGGTTTCGGGCGCTTTCGGAGCTCGGCATCGAGCTCCGCAGATTTGTTCTGTGCCATTTCCAATTGCTTCCTCAATCTGAGGATCTCTATGTTCGATCTCTTCTGCTCCAGAGAAGCAGACTCTTCGGCCTGGAGCCGCGAAGCTTGTTCCTCCGCCAGCTGCTGCTCGAGCCTCGCGGTCGTCTCTCTCATCTTCTCCTCCACCTGGTTCGTTTCGTAGATCGTTAGAGCTATGTTTTGAACCCTAATGTGGAAAATATGTGAAAATGTGGAGTTTTGGTGGTACCGTTTCGGTGATTCGTTGGAGTTGGGCTTCGTAGGTAGACTCGATTTCTTTCTTCATTTGGGTGATTTCTTGGTTGGAGAAGCCTTTCATGGAATCTACCTCTCCTTGTCGGTCACGGAGTTTCTTTGCTCCTTCCTATCATTGAAACTCGATTGTGTCAGTATTTAAATCTTTGACCTGATGATCTGGGTTCAGGTCATTCATACTCTATCGTATTAGTATTTGAATCTTTAACCTGATGATCTGGGTTCAGGTCATTTATACTTGATCGTTTCAATGTTTGAATCTTTAACCTAATGATCTGGGTTCAGGTCATTCATACTTGATCGTATCAGTGTTTGAATCTTTGACCTACTGATCTGGGTTCAGGTCATTCAAACTTCAGTGTCGGAATCTTTAACCTAATGATCAGGGTTCGGATCATTCAAACACGATTATATCAATGTTAGAATGTTTGACCTAGTGATCTGGGTTCAAGTCATTAAAACACGATTATATCAGTGTTTGAATCTTTGACCTAATGATCCAAATTCGAGTTATTCAAAACTCTATCATATAGTGTTTTAATCTTGGATGCTATGATCTAGATTCAGGTACTCGATCTTATCAATGTTTGAATCTTTGATCAAATGATCCAAATTCATGTCATTCAGACTCGATCACATCAGTATTTAAATTATTGATCTGGGTCCGGATCACATTAACAATAACAATGCCGGAAACGAGTGTACATATATATGTGCATAATTTTTACCTTCATTTCAAGGAATAACTTGTCCGTATATGGTTTTCCACCATTTTGAATCACAACCTTGTCTACAAGGTAGGAAAGTTTTTCAACTTGTTCGTATCTCTTCCTTTCGTCCTTGGTTTTGTTATCGAAAAGCACACGCCTATCCTCGCACAAACCAAGAATTTCCTACACACCATGAAGTAAACAAGTGAGTCCAAATCCTGATACACAAAATGTAGCATCGAGCACAAACTAATGTAGGTACGAATGTTACGAAATTTTGAGGAAACCTTTAAAGGAGTTGGGCAGTCCCGGCCTAGATAATCCTCCAATGTTTCATCGTTTTCTTCGAGCTCATCGCCTCCAGTGAAGACAACGACCATGTAGTTAACGATCTTGGTTCCGAACAAAGTTTGCAAGCTACGAAGAGCCGCGAGTTCTTCGTGCGAAAAACGAGTACGAACAGAGAAAACCACAACCACCGCATGTATCCCCTCCTTAGCCATATCGATGCATTTCACAATCTCCTTGCCAACGTTGCCAGACTCATAACTAAAGTCAAATAGACCTAAACGATACACGAGTCATTGTAAATTTATAGTCAATTCCCTCACATGTAGGGCTGAACGTCTGATCATAGTAATTTTAGCATATGAAAGCGACAAACAAATCGGGCATGTAGGGCTAAAGTTTTACACATGAATCAAAACAAACTAACTTAAACACGATATATTGAATATATACTAGATTTGAATTTCTACATATAAGTTAGATTCATAGCTAAAGTCAAATAGACCTAAACAATATGCAAGTCATAAATTTATATGCCAAGTAAAACTGAATACACATAATAATTTTTACGTATAAAAAATAACAAATTGGACACGTAAGGCTAAACTTCCACACGATTATCTTTTGTTTTAAATTTCAACCCCCAAACTTCTACATATAAGTCAGAATAAGACTATAATTTAGTGCGGACACAATCATGATAAAATTAAAAACCGAGTTATATATATAAGGTCAGACTACACAACTCATTGATCAGGACAAGATCATGTGTGATATGTACCAGGAGTGTCGATGACATTGATGACTTGGCCGTCAGGGAGCACAGCTTTTTGCTTCTCACAAGTGCTAGTGACGCCGGCCGAGCTAGGGCTTGACTTGAAGGCCTTCCTTCCGATGATGCTATTGCCGGTGGCGCTCTTCCCGTTGCCGGTCCGGCCGACCAAAACCACCGTCCGGGCAAAATCATTGGCCGGAGGAGTGATGTCCCAATCCTCGAATAATATCGCACTTGTTCCTCCCATATTCGATCAAATCGAAATAATTTCTGTTTAGCCAAACTTGAACAAAACGAAGAATTGATCAATAATATCATAGGTAAACTCGGCTACATATATATATATAGAGAGACCTCTACGCTACTTCTAATTCTAAACTAGTTCTTAATAATTAACAGTCCTAATTCATCTAAAAACTCGAGTTGACATGGACTCTAATACTTGATCACATTGAAAGGAGTTACATTTTTGTGGGACTTACATGTAGAATAAACTCTGATACACGTAGTAGGATAGGGCCCATCTGAAAACTTCAGATACAGACTCATTTACTTCTCATTAAAATATTTTGAGTGTTCAGGACAAGGTTACACCAATACTGGTGTTAGTGTTGTCACGTCGATACTAATAGGGTTAGTATGTGAAATAAATACTAGTGTCAAAAGGAAACAAGGTCACTGAGTCGGTGATTGGACACCAATGCTAACTTCTTTTTATTATTAAAAAAAATAAAAAGTGAGAGAGAGGCTGACGTACGTGTCCCCGTCACCTCCACACGGGAGAATGGTGATGTGCTTGCACCGATACCGACCAGAGCTAGCGACTCTCGTCAACACCAATACCAATGAGTTAGCACGGGTCGACACCCCGTTAACCTTACCCTCCGTCAGTTAATTTAAGTTTTTAGGTTCGACCCTGTCATGAACACATCTATATATATGCATGCATGGCTAGTGCAACAAATCGAATAAAAACATATTGTGCACAAAATATAAATCCATACATGGTAGAGTTTATTATATAAGTTCATATAACATCAACATTGTAGAAGCTGTCCAATTAAACTTAATTAGGATATTTAAAATCTTGATTATTACATGCACATATTAAATCTCCAGAGAGAGATCTGTTCTCCAAACCCAATTCACCTACATACACACATAAATAATGAAAAGAAAATCAGTGCAAGTAAATCGAAATATATACATATATATACTAGGTTGATCGCTATCTGTACTTGGTACGTACGTAACATTTTCTGATAAAAAAAAAAAGTTACGCATACCCGAGATGGAGAATTTTCTTGTCGTTGGGGTGAGAATAGGCCGGATCCATCATGCTCGTGGAGAAGAAATTATGCGAAAGAGCCTGAATTGCGTTAAGGTCCGACCCATTTACCATGTTTGCTTGATGAATTCTCTCAACTTCTGCAATCTGATTTTAACAATTCGAGATTGAAAAACATGTGTCTAATTAAACATTTTGTAGAAGCTAATTTAATACTTAAATATACCTTAGTTCGGAGACAGACGCTCTCATTTTCCAGCTCGATCTCCTATACAAAATCGTGTAAAAATTTAAAATCATGTCACACATATGTCGTGCCATATATATATATATATATATTACCCGTTTTTGCAAGTACTCTATCTCGGCTAGCAACATCTCATGCTGTGTGACAAAACAAATGAGAGGTCACATAAATGATGGTCGTGTTATGTTGATCGAGCGATAAAAATGAATTTTTAACCGATTTACTTAACCAAAAATGAAATATCCTACCTTCTTGGAACGAATTCGGGTGATTCCTCGTTCCAATCTGTTCTCGAGTTGCTTCAACTCTTTCACCGTAAGGTTGCTCAAAGAATCGCCCATCAAGTGCCTTCAATTCAATCAAAGAAATATATGTGTATATATATATATACTCGTAACATAATATATATGTTATAATTGATATGGAATGAAATGAGTTTATTAAATTGAGAATCACCTGTTTGAATTCTGTAACATTTGTATTTGTTGGCGTAGCTTCACCGATTCTTGCTGATAATACTACATATATATTGGTAACATGCATATAAAAAAGATCGTTAAACGATATATTTTTGACAAATTCGATAACGATTTAGTGGGAATATACATGAAATTGTGAAGGATATAGCTTACTTGAGCATTGATCTCTGTAACCGAATTGGTGTTTGAGCTATCCGAGCAAGCCTTCTTGTACCTCTCTATGGTTGATTTTATGCTGAGGTTCAAAAAAGACATTCTCAATTTGATCAAAACAATAAAATGTTGTTGCAAGAGTATGTATATATGCATAGTGTATAATAAAATATATTTATTATCATATATTGCATGTAATTCTTCAATAACACATATATTCTGATCATCTATCAAAGTATTAAACGACTTGTTGATTTGTGGTTAAAGACGGTTCAATACAAAAGGCAAAAATATCTATATATTATATGTATTTCTTCAATAATACGCATACATTGTGATCATCTATCAAAGTATTAAACGATTTAATAATTTGTTAATTAAAGACAGATCAGTATAGAAGATAAAATTATCTATGTATTACGTGTATTTCCTTATCAACCAGACACATATATTGTGATCATCTATCAAAGTATTAAATGATTTATTGATTTGTTAGTTAAAGACGGTCCAATACATAAGACAAGCATGTATTTCTTCAATAATACACAAATATTTGGATCATCTATCAGAGTATCAAACGACTTATTCATCTATCAAAATATTAAATAATTTATTAATTAAAGACGGTTTAATACAGAAACTAAATATCTGTACATACGTACATGTAAATGCAAACATTTGTACGGATTCTCAAAGATAAGAAAACACGTTGTTAGATTATTGGGAGCATGCAAAAGGCATAGATGTTAAGGTGGAGTCCTTTCAACATGATGTGACAAGAATCAAACAAAAGAGACAGTAGTGAGGATTTTAATGTTAAATGCACTCTGCACCCCAACTTGCCAACCACAAGGACTAGCAAAATCTTGTCTCCAAACAAGAATATATCCACTTTGTTCTTTGTTGATTCATCACTGCTCAAGACAAGAATAGCATAAAAAAAGAGAGGAACAAGGACTTGAGTGAAGGGTTTTTTCAAACTTTTTGGAGAGAGAGAAGCAAAAAAGATGAGTTGGGTTTCATATAGCATTCATGAGTGAGAGATTTGAGAAGCTCTCAAAAGCTAGAAATGGAAACACCAAAGCTCTAGAGGCAAAGGGATCACAAAACTTGGCCACAGATTCTCACAAAACTGTTGCACCAAAATGGAAGGACACTACACTTACAAACATATCCATCAAAGGACACAAAACTTGTCTATTTTGATTGTGTACATATCAATATATACACATTAAGGTCACCTCGGTCTGTCTAGTTCAGATGATTACAACTTCCGGTCAAAAGTTTAATATTTGAATCCGAGTAAGTCATCTGTTCAGAACAGGTCTAAGGAGGGGATTAAGGTAGAAATCAGAATAGAAACGTTCGATCAAAACATTTTTAGTTGCAATCCTAATGTCAACTGAATCATAGATTAACGAATCTCTTATAAAAAAAAGTTACGTACATATTGATCCGCACGAATTTTTGGCGGTCCCACTCCCACAAAATGGGGACACAAGGTCAACTGAGTTCTCATGGTTGAGCAAAAGGAAAAACCCCATGTGATGTTGCATGTAGTGTTTCACTTTTGTGCATCAAGTTTAGGATCAAAAAGACTTTGATTGAACCTTTTGGAGTACTGAAGAAACCATAAGATACAGAAAATTTTGTAGGTGCTTTCTTTAAATTTTCTTTAGTTCAATAAGGACAAGCACAGCAAGATAAGGCCATGAAGAAAACTGAGATTCACTAACATTGAAAGAGGAAATATTTATGGATGCACAAGTTCAGAACTGCTCTAGTACAGACATATATATATATATATTATTGTGTTTAAGCAAATTAATAGTATTATTATATATATGTATATTCCTCATCCCCCACTTAGGTTTTGTCCAAGGTTTTCAAATACAAACTAAACTATTACATAAGCAAGTTTCTGGAGTATAGAACAAGGTTTTGTCACATAGTTAGGTACTTCATTTTACCAAGTTTCTGTCATTTATTTGCAAGCCTGTGTGTCGTAATTATTTGTAACATTTTATCAAGTTAAGGGAAATATGAATATATATATATATACTATACATAACCTAGACTAAAATGCATAAATGTAGTACCTATAGTTGACTTCAATACCCTTCCAGATTAGCTTAGGTTTATTACTTCATTATGTTGTTGACTGACTAAAATGTAAAGGTTCTAACAATTTACATTTAGTTACAATAATATTGTAAATGAAGGTAGGACTTGATTAAAGGGTAATTTTTCTTAGGTCATCTAGCTTAATTATGTTTTTTTTTTCTGAAACAATTATCCCAACTTATGTTAAATGAAGGTGCACCATTATAAACATTAAACATGTTGCAAAATATGCACCCACATCAATTCTTTTGAAAAGATGTGGAGAGCCCAAGTGTTGTAAAATCACAAATTAATTCAAATAAGGCCTCTTGAGCCACACTTTTTTATTCAAATTCCAATAATACATACACAAAAATATATATCTAAGAAAATAATCAAACCATCATTCACATTAAAATCATTAAATCATCAACTCATTGGATCCTAGAAATAACTTTAATATATATGTGAAAGAAAGAAAGGAAGGATCTATATTTGTCAGAAATATATACTTATTAGGCATCTTCATAAATTTTATCACAAAACCAAGTATATATATATATATACCCCTAACTCAACTGATATTTATAGAGATTAATATTGATGGTTTTGTATGAAATCAAAGATGGACTATGCAATCATATATACATATAAATACGATCGATTTGCAGAAAATGAAAAGATTATAATTACTTGTTGTTGGAGTACTCATAGAGACGGCCGCGACTGGAGAAGACAATGAGAGCAACCTCAGCATCACAAAGCACTGAGAGCTCATAAGCCTTCTTCAACAATCCATTTCTCCTCTTGCAGAAGGTCACTTGCCTGTTCGTCGTGTTCTCGATCCTCTTTATCTCAATCTTTCCTCTTCCCATAGCACTCTAATTCTGCACATTTCAAACACAAACATAATATTGATAATATTATTGGGTCATGCATATATATATATATATGAACTAATTAAATCAAGAAAAACCCACAGATCTGTGGTCACACTACCTCATATTTAATGATATGTTTAATACCCATTTATCACAAGGTAGAAGTGATTTTTTATATATATAAATAATCTAAGCTGAGAAAAATGATGTTTGTGGATTTGGAAAGAAAATACATATGAACAAAAACATAATTATTAGAAAATGGAATGTTTATTGGAAAGAGATGATCCATAACAAAATCAGCATCATAAGCTGATATATATAACATATATGTATTATATATAATATATTGTGTTGTGTTCTCTACCAAAACCCTTGAAATAGAAGAAGAAAAAAGACCAAACCCAAAGCACTAATATGTCAATATGAGAAGAAAAAAAAGCTAAAAGATTTGAGAACATCTTCAAAAACCCAGAAACTGAAGCTCCTCCATGTGTATATATATATATGAAAGAAAAAACATTTTTTTCTAACAAAAACAAGAAATAAATAGGAGGAAAAAGAAAGATCTTGATGAGGTAAGAGCAAGATTTGGTGATGCTTGTGCTTTATTGTGAGTTACAGAGATCATATAGAGATCTAAGGGAAGAGTAAATATATGTATACAAAACACTGAAGAAAAAAAATAGAAACTTTGAATTTTCTTGAAAAAGATGATATGAAACCAAACCTGCAGAGACAAATCTTTGGTGTTTGTGCTTAGAAAAAAACCCGAGTTCCAAAATGCATGCATTACTTACACTTCTTTGCCTATTTATAGCTCTGATTTGTTTTTTTCCTCTGTGTGAAGTAAAAGTTTTTGAAAAAAGAAATTGACCTGATGATCAAGTTGATCAGAGATTATAGAGATGAGAATGGTTTTTTTTTTCTTTCCTTTTTGCCAAAACCCAATACAAGATGTTGCAGTTTGAGCTAAATCAACCCACTTTGCAGACTGAAATTCCTACCCTTTACTGCAATTTTTGCTTTTACTCCACCTCCAGGGACTGAAATTACTATTATGCCCCTCAGTGGTGATTTGCTAGGGTTTTGATTCTTTTTTTTTTTTGGGTGCTTTTCCATGGATGTGGGCATTTGGGTAATTGTGTTTTGAGGAGTTGAAGATGAATTTGGAGGAAAGTTTTGATCTTTGATGTTCTTTTTGGTCCTAAAAATGGAGGGCAATGCGTGCTTCTGTTCTCTATTATGTATTGGATCATGTGTCTCAAATGGAGGCCATGGTTTTAAAATAGTGTTTGAGGGTTTTGTTTGGAATTAATAAGGTCAAAACCCTAATTATTAGTGCTCCCCCATTCATGGTAGCATAGAATAATGTTGAGGGTCACATAAGTATATAAGAGATTTTGAAATAGAGAATGTTTGTTAGAGGACAAATCTTATGAAAGAATGATAAGCAAGTGAGGTTTTATAAATAATTTTAAGACGAACGTTATTGTTTAATGAGAACAGATATTAGATATATATTGCATCTGTTTCGCTTACTAAAATTCATGAATTTCGATATCAAATCCTATTTTTATTATTTGAGAGAATATCACATGTTAGAATATGCATACAAACATGCTTATATGCTTGATATATATTTCATCTTCAACTTTATATTAAAATAAGGCATGTGATGTGTATAAACTATGTGCAAGAGATGTGCCCAAAAAGTCAAAAGTATAGTACAAATCATGAGATATGGGTTTGTGTATAGGAATCTATATAGAACCAATCTATGCAAATTGTAAGTGGATTGAAGCATCTAAAATGAAATTGGGGATTAGGGCTTCAAGTGGAAGGATTGATAGTTGTAGTTTTCATGTTTCCTAAAATGCCATCACCTTTCTTTTTCATTGTAATTTGTGTTCTTCTCTATTTCTAGTGAAAATTGAAAAGGACTCACATTCAAAATTAATTTTGACAGCTGCCATATCACACCACAAATTTGTTATTCATAATTATTTATTTTTTCTCGACATCTCTCAACTCAAAAATATAATATAAATTAAGATATATTTTCAATCAACGGATGTTAGAAAAATGATTTGAACGACAACTGAAACAGTTTGGTAACGTCGTTTTGACAGGATCGAGTTATTTTTATCCAAATCAATTTTAACCGGTTTGTAAACTATGGTAAATAACTTCACATTAACGTCGTTTGTGTGGTGCATGTGATTCAACGACTTGTAGTTGTTATTCAGTCGTCTATGTGTATCGAACTTGGACCCTACGTTTGAAATGGTCATGAATCATATATAATATTAATATTTTGTTGTTTTTCTATAAATAATCTTGCACTTAACTTCAAGTATGGCTGGAATTTTACTAGAAGTATAGTGCATTTCTATAGCAAGGTTGTTTTCATTTAATTTCAGTCTTGCTGTAAATAGAAGCCCTCCTGTGGACCTGCTTCTGTTGGTGCTGCAGGGGTGGGCCCACAACCCACCCAATATCCCACTCTTGTAAAATTGTTTTACCATCAATCTCTAATTTCACTATCCAATCACCTTGCAAAATGTTAATTTAAACAGATTAAATACATCTGATCAGGCCTGTTGGTTTTGACCTATTGATCAAATATGTTTCTCACCTCCTTCAGATCAGAAGTTCGAATATTAGTAAATGAACGAGTTGATATGTGTATATATTATCATATTTGTATATTGTATTTGTTATGTTTTCGATTAACCTATAATGCATTTGTTGCATTGTTAGAGTTTGATACAAGTTGTTTGGTTTAGATGTTAAAACGATACTATAAGTTATGTTCATCCATATAATGATAGGAAGAATTATTCACATAGAACTGATATGGTCACAACTTGTTGAACATAAGGTGCTCTTTGTTTGACTTCTCATCAACCAAATTAGGTAACCCCATTTTCTCCCCAAAAAAGAAAAGTGTTATATATTTATTTATTTTGGTCAACTGGGCCAACCTGATAATGTGATTTAAGTTGACTTTACTTCCCAAGCTAAGCCTACTTTATCATGCTAGCTATGCAAGTCAGTAAAACCCAACTTTTAGGCATGTTGACTTTTGAACCTGATGAACAAAACATAATGCTGAAACAAATCTGCATCAAGATACAGTTTTGGAAACAAAACCCATCAAAATGAAGGACAAAACTGAAGATTAATTCATTGAAGTCCAGAAACTGGCTTCCATGTTCATAACACTCGAAACAACTTTAAACATTCTCCGCTAATGTATCAAAAAACAAAACAGACTAACACGAGAAAATCAGAGGACAGTTTTTTAGAAAACCCAATAAGCAACACCCGATATAACTGGATCACTTGAAGCACTTGGCATCGAGAAGGGGCTCGCCCTCGAATGGCTCTTGGTCTTCAATCATCTGGTTGACACGCTCCTTCTGAGCTTCGTCTGAGAGGTCCACCTTCCTCCAGTCATAGAGCTCCATGTCATAGCACTCATCAATGACAAACTGAGGAACTTCCTGGCCACGGAAGAGCCACAGTCCCTTGACCTTGAATGGTGGCTCAGCACCTATCACAAGCATCTTTCCGAAAGCGTACTTGCGGGCCAGATCCATACGCTGAAGGAACCCGCCAACCTTGTTCATGGTGACGAATGAGACGGTGTTCTCTTCATTGTACTTGTAGTCACAAAACCAGAGTGAGTAGCCCTCGGGATCATACATATCCCAAAAACCTGAAACGGAATGTAAAAAAGATGTCAAATAGTCCAATATCAAAACAAGAATACAAAATTGTGACTATGTGTCATGAAGATTGCTATATGTAAGTTGCCAATAACTTACTTCAATGATATTAGAACCCTTTTGAATCCCCCACTTGACTACCTTTCGACAATATGTGAACTTTAAACTACCCTTTGAATCACAGAATTATGGGAGGGAAAATGACTATAGCAAAGAAATAAGTGTTTCTTGACTCGAATGAATTGTGAAAATAAACAAGGGTCAGAACAGTATTCAAACAAAAGGGTGGTTCAAGTTCACATTTTGTCAAAATGCAGTTTTCTGAAAGTAGAAGATTCAAAAGGGTAGTTTTAAGCAATCACTCCTAGTTATAACCACCTAATGGGTGTTAGTGCATTATGAGTCCACAACACTAATACTTAATTTTTGTCAAGGATGAAACAGGACAGTAATTTTTGTGCCGGAGGGTGTAACTTCAATATGCATAATATTTTTCATAGCTACTGATTGGCACAATATAATCTCAACTCAACGAAAGTAAATATATTTGATGTTTATGCAAGAAGGTAAAAAAATATAAGAATTACCTTTGATAGCAACCTCACGGAAGTTAGTCTTGGTGTTGGAGTAGAGTCTCTTCCATTCATCAAGAATCATATTGCTAGGAGGTAAGAGATCCAGAGGATTCTTGGCCTTGGGCTTGGGCGCCGGTTCCTCCTCAGCTAGATCTTCAACCTTTGGCTTCACTTCTTTCTTGGCCTCCTTCTTTGGCTCTTCCTTGGCCTTTGGCTGTGCAGGCTTCTTTGCTGATGCAACAGGTAGAACAGACTCCACCTGTTTCACCTCACCCAAAACCTTGCGGACATTCGGTTGGTTGACCATGGTCCAGAAATACCTCTCCACATGGGGAAATTCAGAGGTGAAGCTCTTGGTCAAGATCCGGTTGAAGCCGTGGTACAAGTTGCATGTCATGATGATGTCAGCAAGTGTAACAGAGTGGCCGACAAGGTAGGTGTTGGAAGCAAGGTGAGTGTTCAAAGCTTCCAAAGCTCTCTTCAGGGCAGAGATTGCAATTTCCTCGGCCTAAAAGCATAATAACAACACATAAGCAACACAAGGATTTGGGAAAAAACAATGGTGCCATCTATAAAATTACGAATATGCAAAATTGGAAATAAAGAAATTGACTGACCTGGGGAATATATGCCATAAAACCCATTCGTGGATACAACCATCTCCCAATTTGAACATCAACTTCGGTTGATGCGAAGTCAATCCATTGGTCAATGTGTGCCTAGAAAAAAAAACAAGCATAAGATATGATATAATGAAAATTTGCAAATAGAAGAACAAATAAAGTGGAACCCACATAAAAATAAGATAGCAAATCAGCAACAGTTGAAACCATGTATGCACAATATATAAGAAAAATAACGCACATCGAGTATGGAACAGATTTTCTTAATTGATCAAGAACACATCTTGAAACCTGTAAGATAGGTAAGGGTAAAATGGCTTACCTTTTCAATTGGGGAAGATCCAAAAAGAGGGTTATCAGTCTTTAAGCTAGCAACTGCACCAGGTAAGATAAAGCATAATTAATTGCAAAAATTCATATGGACTAATCAACATTTGAGTAACATACACTATACATATTCTCACCGTAGCGTGCAATGGCGTTACTCTCAAAAATAGCTCCTTCAGGGGTTTCCAGGACAGGAATCTAGAAAATAATGAAAGTCAAACATGGAAATCAATTAACAATAAAAGAAACATATTGCTAGCAGAAACATATATTTCTATTGATTCATTGCTTACCTTTCCAAGTGGATTCATCTTGAGAAACTCGGGGGTTTTGTTTGATACACCCATTTCAAAATTCTTAGCTAGCTCAACTTTGACACCGCTGTACTCTGCAGCAACAAGTGCCTTGAACGCATTTTTGTTTCCACTTCCAGAATGCAGAACCTAACCAAAAGTCAAAACATGCATCATTAACAACTATAGCCAAAACGTGGACACTGCATTTTAACCAACTACATACAGATAAAAGTCCATTCAGTATCATCACACAAATCATTAAGCAAACCAGGTTTTTTCTTGGCATCAGAAATAGCTAACCAATAAGCAGAACATCATAAAGTAACATCACTCACAAGCATTTAGACCCTAAAATCTACTCATAACTCATCCAATAGGTGATTGATACAATCTTAATTTTCCAAATATCTTATGTTTGAAAGACATGCAATTACATTACCTAAGTCCACATTTTTGTTCCAGAATCTCAGACCATGATAGTGCCACATACACAATTAAAAGTAATGATCAAGAATCAAACAATTCAAATATTCATTTTCATATTGGACATGAACATGTTTAAAAGGGCAACACAAAAGAGAAAGATCCAAATCAAGTGAAGCAAACAAAACCCAGATGCTAAATTGACAGTTCATCAAAATCTACATATCCAAATCAAACCCAAATCAAGTGAAGCAAGCACAACCCAGATGCTAAATTGACGGTTAATCAAAACCCACAAAGCAAAATCTTAAAAATATGCGGATAAAAGACAAAGATCTGGAAATTACCAGAGCGTTGGTGGCCAGAGAAGGCATTGTTGAGCGATCTGAAGATGAAGAGCTGAGAGTGTTCAGAGACTGAAAGAGGAATGAAGAAGCAGAGGAAGTGGCATATAAATTGTTAGCGCAGCTAGGGTTTTTCGTTCAAGCGCCGAGTTGAAAGATCCGACTCGGATATTCCGTAACGTCTCCCACAAACAGGCCGGGCTTCTGAATTTATGTTCGGCCCAACTAGGCCCAATTAAGAATACTATGGGCTGGATTATCGTTTGTCCATAATTCAATTAGGCCCAAATAACCACATATCCTCAGTTGACTATTGAGATTAGGAGAGACTCTTTTTTTGTCAGGTTGACTTTTTTAACAAGTTAAGTCGAGTTGAACTCGAGCTTCATTTATAAGGTCGTTTGAGTCTTAACCGTTTAGTAATATTTTTCGAGCTGAATCTTTACAAGATTGAACTTAATCCAACTCGCTTACGTTCCAATCTGATAACCAATTTGATGTTCACGAATTTATAGACATTTTAGAGAGAAAATCCAGTTTTGAATTCTACATGGCATAGCTTCTGGCTTTAATTTAAGCACGTACCTCGTATTTTATGTGGACCCCTACTTGTCATAAAATGTGGCTGAAGATCGAGGAGCACCCAAAATGTGGTTTATAAAATTCATAGTTATCACATGTTTTCGAAATGTATTCACATATGATGTCATACATCTTACGTGGGATCTGTACAACAATAAATATGTATCATTTGGATAAAAAAAGATTAGATATGATATCGTATCAGAATACGTTCCACCAATAAATTATATATAAATTATTTCTGAAAAAACTTTAAAGTTGGTGGGGTAGTATTATCTTGACTTTGCATCTCCTATTTAACTTGCACACAATGATTTCGAAATGATAGGTACATATGTGACATTTAAAGTAAGTATATGATATAATCCTACAAAAAAAATTTATTATGTTAGGAAATCACTATATTATAAAATTAAGAAAATTAATGTGACCACAAATTCATCTAGAAGTTAAACAGACAATCCTGTAGTACATTGCGACATATATAGAAACCTCAAAACCAAACAAACATAGTACATAGAATTGAATCATTAGAGTACTACAAAACATGATCAAAACGGTTACGAAGCTTCTTCGAAAAACGGATAATCAGTGTAACCCACAACCGGATCAGACGTATAAAAAGTCTCTCTATCGTATTTATTCA
>JAYMSW010001788.1:0-15337 GCA_036897725.1 Erodium texanum | reverse complement strand
CCAGAAATCGCAGAATTCGAGGCAAATGGATAGACTCAGAGAGCTATATCTACAAGGTTATGCGATTGGAGAGACTGTTCAAACCTTATGTCACGAAATCACAAGTGGGTAATCCTGATAGGCAAAGGGGGCTGTATTTCTGTTTGTTTCTCGGGAAAACTTCAGGGTGAAGAACAGAAAACGCGAAGGTGGGATGTGTTACAGACAGAAAATAAAGTATATCTGACCTGGGTTTTCTCTGCAGCTGAGAACTTAATCCACAAACTTTACTTTCCGGGAAAACTGCTTGTTTGGATAGAGAGAAAATGAGGATTTTCTGGTGATTTATATAGTAAAACTTCAGTTTTGTGTGAACTGGTTTGGGCGCTTTATCGACAAACAATTATTCAAGAAAGAGAAAAAGGGTTGGGCTTTTGGGCCGAGATGTCGGGCCCACAAGACATCGATGGACGTGCGCGACACGCGCTATTAAAAAGAGTGAACGTGAGGCTGGTGATGATTGGGTGGGCCCAGATGACGTGTGACCTTATCCTCTGCGGATATGATAGCCCCGTGTTGCTTTGCTCCCATAGTCTTTTATTCTGTGGTTCTTATGGTTTCGTAAAGCTACGGTAAATTATACATTAAATTACATTAAAGGACGAGTAAAAAAACCGTTAAACCGAAAAAATCGTTAAAACTGATTAGTCCAAAACCGAAAAAAAGCAAAAATCGAAAAAACCGAAAATAAAAAACTGCTGGTTTTTGGATAGGAAAAAAACGAAAACCAACCGCTATCAAAATTGGACCAAATTTGAACCATTTTTAGTTAATGTCCAATTCATTTGTGTTAAGCTCATATTCTCATTAAACCTATTTTTCTTTATAGAAAAATTATACTCATTTTTAAATAGAATCCAATCTTTCTTATTTAATTTATTTAGAACATAGTTAGTTTATATTGCATGTGTGATTTTTTTAATAATATTAGGAAAAATTTTATATTTAAATTTTTTCGGTTTTTATCCGAAAGTAACTGTCGGTTTTTGGGTGGTCGTTTTTTTTGTTTGAAAACCGAACTTCGGATTTTAAAATCGAAAAAGAAACTAACCGAACCAACCGTTGTTCACCCCTAATTACACCTAGACTAGACCCAATACATTAAATTTAAGGATAAATTGTTTATATTATATATGGCATGTCATAAATTGATGCTTAATTTTGTCAAAACCTATAAGTTACTTGTGTTTATGTGTCATTGAATAAATTGGGTAAGTACGTAGAATTCAAAACTCTATTGCTTCTAAAAAAGTAACTCTCTACCACTGGCTAACAAATTGAATATGTTATGAACTGTCATAATGGCCATTAATTTCTATGAGAAGAAAAAAATTGGATGCATTTTATTTTTTAAAGGTAAAAATTGGATGTATTAATAACTAATTGAATGAATATATGGATAAGATATGTGTAGTATTCAATACTATTTGTAAATTCACAAAATAAAAGTGATGATATTCATATCAATGTGTGTCACGTGCAAGAGTTTGTTGTAGTAATTATCTTACCAAATGAAACACGTGAATGTAATCTTTTTTTTAAAAGAAAAATCTACCATGGACTATTAGTATGTTTATAATTTCTTTATTTATCATTTAAAAAGGCTGGCTCAATAGTTAAGTGAATTGTTTTTTTTCTTAATTATTACGATTTTTATTAGGATAATAAAAATGTCAGTTGTGTCTAACTTAAATGAGACTTTATTGTGTTGTTTATGCATATACATTGCACTACTTGGTCTCATTCTTAAGTGGTACGCGAGTTATGTTTATTTAAAACCGGTTGCATGAATTATTATTCCCACTAAATATAGAGCTTGTAACGTATCTTGGGCCTTATGAGTTGATATGTATATATACAATATACGTGACATTCACTTCAAAAATATATATATCTATATAATCTCAAAATAGATATAATTTGTCTCCTCAATAATTGCTAGAAGAAAAAAAGTATCATATACATGTGTAAAATTGTTAATAAAATGACATTGCACAATGTAAAAGTATTAATATCTTATTTAATAAATTAGGTAAATATGTACTATATTTGTATTTTATTTGTTCTCGTTAAAATATGATAGTAAATAATTGTAATACCTTATATCAAAATAATAATAATAATGATTTAATACCTATGAACTTCATATTATATGTATATTTTATCAAAATTAACTCTCATGTTTTAAATGATGTGCATGTATATTACAGTTGAGATTAGCTGTTTTTGATGTGTGTGTTTTGGAGTGACAAGCTGACAATAAGGTTCAACCATTTTTGTCACATAGTAAAAAGTGCAAGAGAAATAGACCCACTTTGTTTACTTTTTGGCTTTTGGTATCTTTTCTTGTTCCTTGATATTAGATGTGTGCTTTTCAATTGATTACAACAGCTAATATCAGATACATATGGATATGTTCTCAAATCTTCTTTTGTTGAAATTTATGATGTTGTAGTAACACCAGTTTTCATGCACTTAACTAGAATGATCTGTGGATTTGAGAAGGATTGTGTGTTTTCTTTTAAGATATATATTTTTATGTACTTTGATTTTGACCTTGTCTCACTTAAATTCGTAAATTTCGTGTAAGGTGTTGGATTAATCAACATCAACATCGGCCTAAACGAAAACGTCTAGAAATTTGGGCTATTCAAATCAAGTGGGAGTAAAAAAAAATTTTATAATCAGTATCGAATAAGTAAAACTCATGTACTGCTTAACAATTAGATCGGACTGGATAACACGTCAGGACACACACATGAGATAACTCAGAACAAACAATTATAAATAACTCAAATCATAACATTATTGTTCCCACTAGGATTCGATCTCTAGTGAGCTAGGATTCTTTTCTTCACATAATTAAAGAGAAATAACTCTTTTACCAATTGAGTTAACCATAGTGGTGGGTTGTATTTATATTATCAGCGTTGCTAACTCGTAATTATTCTGTCTCATGTTATCCAATGTATTTGTTGTTAGTATCATAATTATCCTAGCACACTTACAGACTATACGCAAATTATGTTTATCTAATACTGACTAAAAGCTTTGTTATTTCTACTAAATCTAGAATTTACGATATCACTTTTATGTACAGTAAATATTTGTCATCTATATCTTTATTATTGACACAAGATAAATAAACAACATTTGTATTATTAAAAAAAAAAGCACTTATTGTGAACTTATTAAAGTCAAATTAATCAAGGAAACAAAAAGAAAATGAATTACAAAAGGCTTAACAAGAGAGAATGAAAGGCGGTGCGGTGGAAGGACACTTGGCAACTATGCTACTCCATTAACTGCCTACGTGTCTTCAACAACACTTACGATCCCATTTTTGTCATCACCAATATCACAATTTTAACTAAAGCTTGCTATCTTCTTCGTTCTTGAGCTTCTTCATTGCTCATCTCTGTGCCTTGTTGGGACTAAACCTTCTCTCCGATCAGTATGTGACTCAGCTTTCTTTGTTTAAACATCAAGTTCATGCTTCTTTACTTGCTGGAAATGTTAAGATTTGCATGCGTTTGGGACTTTAAATACAATTTTGAGTTTCTATTGCACGGCTAGTAAATTAGATCAAAAAAATCCTTATAACATTGTCCATCTTGTTCATATCGATTGACCTATCGATATTGCGTATAAATATATGTTAACTATACCGTAAAAATCACATGTCCTTCACAACTGAAGGGTATCAAACCTGAAATGCAAGAGTTTTGTTAGTAACGGGTCGTAAACAAGAGTCACATAATGCATCATAAATAGTCTACAGAGAACACCCAAACGTTATTTGCCTAATGTATGTTACAAGACGGACTCCGAACAACAATTGTGGGAGAAGTGGCAGAGATCTCGATCCAATCCCCATATATGAGGTTATATTCGATATAAAAATAACACGAGGGACTTGAACCTTGTGAGGTTCATGTTGTTCCACAAAACATCAGTTTGTTACATTGCGGCCTGGCTCATGCCCTTGCAAATGTTGTCTTAACATTTGACTAGTTTCGGCTTATGTAGGTTTTGGTAAGATACATATGATATACGATGACTACAGCAAGCGAAGCATTGGCCACGGAGTGGGGCAAACAGAGATATCATTTGCAGGTTCGATAAAGCCTATGGTAACCTTGTCAATGGCGTCTCCATTGTTCTCCATTCCCACCATACATATGTCGGTATGTTCTTTATTATTTTCAGTCTTGGCAATCTGTAGATACATATAAAAAAGACCGTCACAATATTGATATTGTGTTATATGCACTTATATGAATGGATCTGTTGAAAGGTGTACCTGGTTCTTAAGAAGCTTGTTCTCCTCTCTCAGCGTATTTTCCTGTTTAACATCATAGGGAGAGGATCAAATACACAACACCCTTATAATACAAATTACGAGTATATGATAATTACAGGCATATGGATCAATAATTAACATCTTGCATAAATAAGATCAGGATAGATTTTTTTTATTGCTGTAATTTTCATCTGATGTGCTTATAATGATCATGTTTTCCTAATTTAAGTAGGTGTTTGTATTGGAACCTAACCATCACTTCATATTATCTAATGGACTAATTTGCACGCATCAGCTTTGGAGATCAAAAATTCCAGAAAACTTAGTTATGAACATGGACGAGGCTGCTTGGCGTATTTAGTGGACAAAGGAACTACATGTTAAATGATGATATTAACACACAAAAATTACTTCACTCCCTAGATAACATTGTTGTACTTCTATTTAAGTACCTCCAATTTGAATAAGCAATACTAAATAGCTTCCATAGGAGACGAGATAGGTACCTTTTCGTGTAGGGCATTGACGGACTCCAGCAACAGTTGTGTCTGTACAAGTAAGTTTGTTAGTGAGTTTTCCTGAAATGAATTGTGGACTAGCTTTGTGCTGAAAAATAGCCACGATGATGGATGGCGTGACAGTGCATTAAGATGCTTTAGAAACCACTGTAATCAGGGTAGTAACGAAGAACGTTATATGATGCAAAGGGAATTTTTGCGTGGAAGTGGGTTTTTTTGTCTGACAGTACTATGACTGTTTGGACGAACAGAGATCATATCTTTTGCAATTGAAGAAACCAATACTAGCAGCTTTGTAGACTGTTTGGATGAATAGAGATCATATCTTTTGCAACTGAAGATACCAATACTAGTGGCTTTGTAGTTTGTTAGCCATGAATGCTGGACTGTGCTTGAGGACATGAAAAGTATGTGCTGAATAGATACTAAAGGAAATGTATAATAGCAAAGTTAATGAACCATGAGGAGATCCAGATTTTATCAAATAAGAAATGCTCTAGATGGTCAAGGGTGAACAGGATGTGGAACTCAGATGAGATGAGGATGTATGGTAGTAGTAGATCAACTAGGTTCCTGGACAAGCACTATGGTACATCAGGTATTGATATGTGCATACAATTACAGGATCATGCTTGTGAACCCATTTTTTGGTAATCATAGATGTGATTTTTTTAACTTAGCCTAAGTTAATCGGTGGTTAACCCCTATCCTAACCCTCATAGCACACTTGCTCCCAAGCAAGTGACCTTTTTGGATTCGATCCGTCGATCTCAAGGAGGTACGAGAGCTCACTTGACCACTAGGCCAGCCCTAGAGGGCTATGAGATTGAATGGTGTTATGATATCAACTAGGTTCTGTAGAATCCAGGAAAACAGGGTTGTTCTTTGGAAGCCCTTCTTTGTAGGCATTAAACTGTTTTTCAAGGCTAAGCTAAGTATAACATGGATAATAAAATTCATGCAGAAGTTACCTTTCTGAACCTGGTCCTTGACAGGGCAGCATCGAACTGTTCTTCTAAATGCACAAGGTCAGTAACACTCAATTCCTCAGCATTTGGCTCAAGTTGTCTGCAAATTATGATCCTTGAATCAGCATGACGTGCCAATTATTCTTTTTAAGGGTGTAGTAGTAAGTAAGATTACATGCCTTTGAACAATCTGTAAGAGCTCAGTATGAGACCTCAAGTTTGCGTACTCAGACTGATAGGCCTGTAATAGGAATATGCTTCAGCAGTCAGCCAATTGTATCTAAACTTAATATTTGTCCTCTCTACAACTTATCAAACATATTGTTACCAACACAATTTCTAATCACAGTTAATATAACAGACTTGCTTTGAGCGGCAAAATGAAGCATACCTGTGCTTCATTTTTTGAGGCTTTTCCTCCTTCAGAATGAGACTGGTAACGTTTTAGCATATTGACCAAGCTGAAAAAGCCAGTGGTGCAGTATTTAGTAAAACAGAACACAGCATAAATAATATAGTTATTGAGGGAACGCCTCCAGAGTCCAGAGTATAGTCTTAATTAGATAAACACAATTTCCAAGTAATCGTGATGGAAACTGATATGGATTTATGATTCAGAGAATGTTTAACCAACAGTCTACAAGCATCAGTGGGCGCATTCTTAAGCCATAACAAGTACAAGAAAAAGAAATTGTAAAATTTAATAGTTTGGAGCTTAGTAAACAAAAAGTATATATCGAATTGCTTTGGAGGGCAACTAGAGTGTGACATTTACCAGCTCCTGAAATAAGGTGGCTATAGAGAGTCCTTCAGAAACAAGCAACTTAAACAAGTTCTCCTTAGGTCTATGACCATGAAGTGACAGGTTTGGAGAAGAAGGCTATCCAAGGCTACATGGTATTTGTGCATTCTTTGATAATAGTCCATGGTCTGTGAGGAGGCTTAGCAAGGTCCATAACAAACAAGACTTATGCAGTAATTCAGAGCTCCTGGAAACGATGATGAGCGAATGAGTTCATTAGGTACAGAGTAACTCAAACTAGCTTAATGAGTGTTTGATATGACCCTTAAGTGCAAGTGAATAAGTAAAAGTCCACTGCAAGATGATCTCGTAGAGTGGTAAGCAAGCTTATACTAGCTTCGAAGGGTAATGTGATATTACTCACAAATGTGAATGAATTAGTTAAGGCTCAGTCCCAAGAGTATTTCACACAATATTAGGCAGGCTCACACAAGCTTCAAGAGAATAAGGTTTTACTATCCATAAATGTGGGTAAATCTGTGTGACTGTCTCAGTGCAGCCAAGTATAACAATTCAGCTAACATGCGAGATGATGTCATAGAACAAGTCAGCTAACATGCATAAACATGTGTGAATCAACAAGGTCTGTATCTGACCTGAAGGTGAGATCTCACGAAATCTTAAGAATAACTTCTCAAAGCACATGTTTGAGGTATATGCAGAGCGAAACAAAACATGTGCTAAAATAAGGTCGAAAAAAGTGAAATTTAAAACATTTCATATACCAACACAAAAAAAAGATGTTTGGTTTCATTTGGAACATTTGTAGGCGTGATTGTTTCCTCTATATTTCACCAACGCACGTTACCCTCTAAGAATGATGGATGGTGTAGTGTTTAAGATGTATGTATGTAGCATGAATTGGTTTGCCCAATAATAATAATGAGTCTCATGCGCAAGATAGGTATCGAAGTATTACACATACAAAACGTGTGAAGTAGATAAGTTGAGTATCCATTTAAGTTTTTCATTGACCTTAAGTATCCGAATAAGTGTGAGGTTCCCACAGGATGATAGTAGGTATGGGAAGTGTATAATAGGTGCGTGTCAATACTCACAATAACTATATCCTTTGTAGCTACTATAGTTTTGACAAAGTATAATCTTGGGTATTTGTGAAAAAGTTTTCCTTTGTGCTTCATTTTCATCTATTATCTTTCTCATGGTATGGTACTACAAATCTCTAAAATTAATGTTCTAAAACTTGGGACATCTCAGGAAATTTAAGTCTCCGAGTGTCGGTGAGAAACTCGGTCGATACTCCCAATTCGGTCAAAACTCAATCAACATGGCAAATCTAGGTCAATTCATTCAAAATTTTGAAACCTTACTAGTATAGTAACCTCGTTTCTCTTGAATAGCGAACAAAAGATATATGCTGGTCCTTTGTCCTTATCTAAAGCAAAATCTCTTTTTAGTTTAAAATTAATCTTTCTCAATGCAGAGATATATTAAAATTTGCAATATATATTGAAAGTTTATTATATATTAATGTATATTAATATTTTAATACAAAACAAGTTTTGACGAGAACTCCTGAATCTCCTTAGATAGCCTCGTTAAGTTTCAGCCGATCCCAAGTTTTAGAACCTTGCCAAAATTACCGTTTTAGAGGATTGCGAATAACAGGATAAATATGATTATTACGTGAATCATGTTTTTGACAGAGAACTATTTGGGAGTTGTGTTTTGTGGTATAGGTGTTATAGACGTTTCTCAATAAGTTCTCGAGCATACTGCTAAAAGACGGAAAAATACCGATCTTCAAGAATATTCCCAATTCAATTCGGGTTCTCGCAGTGCCTATAGTTTTTTATTAATGCGGATATTTATGTGGGTCTCCCTTGCTACTGTTATATATTGACCGTTGCTTTTATTTGTATAATGTGTACGACTTGTTTGATGATTTAATGGCCTAATTCATCTGAGGCTACAGTGTTCGAAAAAGTTAATAGTCATAGGATTGGTTGGGGATTATCCCTTCTGAGGTGTTATTCTCTAAAAGAAGCTTGGATATATTGGGAAATTCCACCCATTGTAAGAGTATTTTGCAGAAATTTATGTGTGGAGTCCAACCATGTTTTTTTATATTGTAATTTCTGTGTATCAAGTATTGGTAAGAGTCAATTTGTTTATGTAGAAATAAGGAGTCCAACCATATTCATGAAAGATAATGTTAAGTTTTGTTATTTAGTTATGTGTTATGATTTTGAAGTATCAACGTTTTTAATACTAGCTTGAATTTTTTTTAATGGGATGGGACTTTAGTATGGTATTCGAGCTAGTATTTTATGGACACGAGCTAAATCCTACTATTTCAAAATAAAATATTCAGTTACTCTTTTCTTCTTTTAAATAGCGCACACTAACATTAGTGAATGGCCTTACTTTTGAATGTGGAAGTAAAAACCTTGGTAGACCTTTATTTACAAAATTAAATTTATCCTCTAACATACCGGGTTAACATAATGGGTTTTGGATTTGTGTAGAGCCTCATTTTGTTTTGTTCTATAAGTATGTGGGAGTTCACTGGACTTTATGTTTGT
The DNA here is from genome assembly GCA_036897725.1 of Erodium texanum. Taxonomy (NCBI): domain Eukaryota; kingdom Viridiplantae; phylum Streptophyta; class Magnoliopsida; order Geraniales; family Geraniaceae; genus Erodium; species Erodium texanum. The sequence continues at coordinate 6,161 of JAYMSW010001788.1, read as the reverse complement.
GTTTGGCACAATTTTGTGTTTTGACTAGGTTTGGTTATCTTTTATGCCAGTAGAAATAAGAGATAGTGTAGGGTGTTGAATTGTCAATTCTCCAAAATAAGATGATTTGATATGAAGTGTGATGTTATGATGGATGTGTGGACAAAAAGGATTAAGCAAAGTTGGAGACAAGTTCCTTTAATGTTGGAACATAGAACAAGATGATTTAAAAGGTTGATATAATGGAACATGATCAATTGGAGATGAGAAAAACTAGGCAAGTTAGTGGCGTTTATACTAGGTGGAGGAAGAAAATGATTAATGAAATAAAGTCTATCTATCACATTTTTAAGTCTGTCTCACCATATTCCAGAAAAGGAGTTGTGCTCGGGGTATAGTGGTGGAAATCCACCATACATAGGAAAGGGTAGCGATTTTGACAATAACTAAAACATAACTTTGGGAAGACTCAAGTAAGGGGTCAAGAAAGAGGTGGAGGATAAGTGTACATAGATGGAGGAAAGAAAAAGATAATAAACAACGGAGAGGAAGGATAGATAGAAGATTTATGGAGTCAAACAAGAGAGGGAAAAAAAGGGATGTAAGGAGAATGTGGCTTTGATTATATGTGACAAAATGGTTTTGATCATATATTTATGTTTGTTTTTAATGGTATAACAATAGGAAAGTATGCCACTAATGTGGATGAAAAAGCCTAGGCATTTTCTTTAAAAGTAAAATCATCGTGTTTGTTAGGCCTAGCGTTTAAAACTTGGGATGAGCCGGGACTAAGGCTCCCTGAGATATATCGAGAAGATCTCGAGTAAATATCAACAACATTTGGTATATTACATATATATATATATATATAATATCGCAAGATATAAACACTAATATTTTTTCAATATCTTTTTTTCATAGTTTTATAATTTATCAACTATTTTTTTCCAGAGCTTATGAAAGTTCTAAAACTTGAGATAGGCCAAAATTGGCGAGTTTGATAAGTTTTTGCAGATATTTCAATTATTGGATTTAGCCGTTGAGTACTATAGAGAAGTCAAAAGTATTTTTGATGAGTCTTACCGGTTTTTAAAACACTAAATAGTGAGTACAGTAATATAAGAACATCAATAACTATGACTCTTATGTGCCTCGTAAGTATTGAGGCATCAGTCGAGATGATTGAAAGTAGAATTAGGAATGCTCAAGAAAGCACAAAGATACCAAAAAAGATATCAGCATAGGTTATCGAGATAGGCCAAGATCGGCAAGTTTGATGAGTTTTTGCAGATATTTCAATTATTGGATTTAGCTTTTGAGTACTATAGAGAACTCAAAAGTATTTTTGATGAGTTTTACCAATTTTAAAACACTAAATAGTGAGTACAGTAATATAAGAACATCAGTAACTATGACTCTTATGTGCCTCGTAAGTATTGAGGCATCAATTGAGATGATGGAAAGTAAAATTAGAAATGCTCAAGAAAGCACAAGGATACCAAAAAAGATATTAGCATAGGTTATTGATGGGTTTGGAGGGACTAAGAATTTTGTAATCGACATTAAAAGGAGTGTGTGGGTAGATCAATGCGATATGCATTTAGTTCATGAAAAAAGCTATTGTTGTTGTTGTTGTTAATTTTCTTTATGGATTGCATAGATTAGATAGCTTAGTTGTTCATCGATTTAGCTTTATATGCATGATTGTTGATTCTGTAATAGACTTTTGAGGAGCAACATACCAACCAAAGTCACAAGAAATGACACAAAAGTATTCGAAGTACTCGAAGCTTATACTACGCACACAAATGTACTCAATCCTTAGACTATGCACCCTATGAGGTAACATATAAATATAAGACCATTGGATGATTTTCGCAAGCCTCACGGATGGCTGAAATACCCTCACTAGCAAGATCGTGCTTCTCATTCTGAGCTTGTACACTTGCTTCAAGGGCTACTAAACCAGCTACTGCACTTGGTACAATTCCAAATTATGCCCCTAAGATCCTCAGCCGTATTGTAGTAGATATTGGGAAAATATCGGCAGAACTCGGCCTACATATATATATATACGTATATTGAGAAGAAGAAAAATTATCGCATAGCCTCCTGAATCTTTTTTTTACAATTTTTAAAATTATCAAATATTTGTATTAGATCTTATCGAGGTTCTAAACTCTAGATGTGCCAAAAATCGACGAGTTTGATAGAGTTTTTGTTGATTTCACTTGTCAGACTTCGTGGTTGAGCACCATTGAGAACTCAAAGAGTTCTCACCAATTTTTAAAACACCAACTAGTGCTTATAGGAACTTCGATAACAATTCAATCAAGTAAGTTCTCGAGATATTAATCTCGATGATTGAAAATAGAATTAAGAATGTTTAAGAAAGCACGAGACCAAAAAAAGATGTCATCATATATTATATAAGGGTTTGGAGTAGAAGTAGAATACCAAGGATTTGGTAACTAAACGCGGTTAAGGAAACGTGTGGGCAAATTAATGCGATACGAAGTATTATTGTTCTTACTATTTTTATTGATTGCATGGATAGATTAGTTGTTCATCCTTTTAGCTTTGTATGCACAATTTCTAGTTTTACAATAGATTTTCTAAGAGCAAAATACCTACTAAAGACACGGGAAATAACATAGAAGTATTGTGCAACTTGTGAGGTAACATATAAATTAAAACCACTAGATAAATCTAGCACCTTTTGAAATACATAAAAGTATAGGAAAAAAAACCAACAAAACAAGTAGAAACTGGCACGAGGTAAAAGCAAGCCGTTGCCATTTAAGGTCGATGACAACAATAGTTGGTGATGCATGTTTGTTATGACTTGAAAAAGATAGAAGTCATTTGAAAATTCAATAAAACAAGTAGAAACTAGCATATGTGTGAACTAGCAATTGTGTTACTGTACCTAGTTTAAGGATTGATAAAAACAATTATGGAAAGGTATCTTTTTGATGACTTGAGAAAGATATATTCATATTCTAATTGTTACACGTGGATTCCCAATGTGGATTACCAATAAAGGTATAAAAAGGTTTTAGAAACACTGGGGGTGCAGATTGGTTGTGTTGGTATAAAATTGTTACATGTGGACTTCCACTGAAGGAATAAAAAAGTTTTAGGAATACCAACTGCCATTGGGGTGCAGATTGATTGTGCTGGTAAGAAGATTATAAAATTTTGACTTGATGAAGATTATGAATGAGAAACTGAATCCTTAAGTTTGATTAAGATAGTATGAGTACATTTTGACTGAGAATAGTATGAGTACATATTCTTGGCCATTTATCCTGTGAAAAAATAGAATTGGTAAAAAAATTAAGTACTATAAGAGGTATCTTGGTAAATCTTATGAGCTCACCAAGTGAAGCACAATTATTTAGAACTTATTATCACCATAAAATCAGTGATTCTATATATTTGTTTATACAGTCACTTATATGGTGAGGGAGATGTGTATGTTTAATTGCTTAGGTAGAAGGGCCGACTATTTCCTCATGTAAGTTTTAGAGAAATGGAGCAAAATGCATGTTATTTTTATACTAAAAGAATACATTAGTTGTGTTGTGTGTAAACAAAATAAAATTGAATATGTAATTGTTTTCATATTTTAAAGTATTGAATCCTTCACCTTATTTTCTATAACATATACAAGTTGTGACATAATAATATGTTTGAAACCCTTAAAATTTCTACAATATATAAGATATGGCACAAATAACATGTTCAAAAACAAAATATGTTTTATTAGTCAAAAACAAAATATGTCAATATAGTTCTTATATTACATTTTATCTCAATCCTGCCAGTGCAACTTTCTCTCCCATAAATAATTTAACAAAGCGTTTGTTTTCATTCAAATTGAGTTTTCAAGTCATAAGACATGAAACTACAAGCCCGAATGAATGATCATCAATTGTTTACCTTCTTGCATATCAGGAATTAATTTCAACATAATTATTTTGGCTGTATATTCTCGCCAAAGGGTAAAAAAATTTATGAAAACATACAGCATTTCTTATTTTCATTCTATTGCCCTCTGTTTTCATTTTATTGCCCTCATCATGACAATGTTTTGTTACTAACATTTCTTGTCCACAACTTAGATTAACTGTGTTCTACAGCCTAGCTAATGTCAAGTTCACACTGTGTTTTAGGGTTCAGATATCTAGGATGAATGTGTGATATTCTTCAAAACAATACAATTAATACTATCATATCATTGAACATACAATCTAGCAGCATGTTATAAATAACAACCAAGAATTACAAATAATAAATATGCTCGTTGATCATCTAAATACAAATAATCGTGTTCTTGTGCGTGGCACAAGTCTATACATTTACTTTTGCAAACACAAATCCACCCCTGGAGTACGACTCCAGGTGCATTTTACTAGAAAACGTTTTTAAAATTGCACTCACAGAAACCCATCAGCATCTCCCGCCCTCTGATGTTTATATTTTTTTCTTTTTTTTGAGCTGATGAGTTGATAACTTGCATGGCAGGTGCTGAGGTGGTGATGAAACATCCAGAAACATGCAACTCATTGGAATAATGGTAGCGTGATACGTGTAATTTTCAACCATAACATTAATTTCAAAAGGAACATTCATCCAAATACGAGATACCATAAATTTCTAAAAGAACATTCATCAATATACGAGATACCATAAATTTCTAAAAGAACATTCATCAATATACGAGATACCGAAGAATCATGCATAGAATTGTAAACACACACATGTAAATTTCAAAGGAACATTCATCACCAAATATGATACCAAAGAATCATGCATATAACTGTGAACAAACACATATATGTTGTATGTATGAATGATTATTCTCAACCTCTTCCTAAAGCCAAACCCCTAAGTTCTGTACGGAGCCACACATTAATTACATGTGAAATCATGGTGAAAAGATTTTTGATCATCTGCCATTGATAATTCATGAATTCAAAACAATATAGTTGCATATTCTATATTAAGCAACTATGATGTGGTTCAAGCTCCATGCAAGTGCAACTATTACATAGAATAACGTGGCATGACTTGATAGGAAAAAAAAATAGGAAAAAAATAAAGAAAGCTCATATTTATCATAGGATATGATTGTATAAGATAAAGTAATTCATGTATTATGATTAAGTAAAGTTCAAGATATTTATCATTGAGAACCGTGCCACCGTAGCATTAATATGCAATTATTTTTAAATTGGATAAATATAATGCAGATGAGTTAGGGTTTCGGTGGATTCAATATAACGAAAGAGGAATTTCGCAACAATTGCTCCAAATCAGAAGAAAATCGAGTACAATAAGCACCAAAAATTCTCCAATCACGAACGGCGAGAGAAATTATGACGGAAACGACAGGAAAATGGAATAAAAATAATATTCCGTTAGCAAAATCAGCACGAAATTGGGGATTCTGAAGAGAACAGGTTCTGGAAATCGCAGAAAGTTAGCAGATGAAGGCGAAGAAGATGGAGGTTCTGGAGAGACGAAGCACTACACTAGCGGTTCGATACATAGCTACAAATCCGTAAAAATCAAGTATTAAAGCAGAGAGAAAAGGCAGGGAAGCGTACCTGTCGGAGCTACAGAACTCGTAGAGCCTGCCGCGGTTGGAGAAGACGACGAGAGCGACGTCGGCGTCGCAGAGAACGGCGAGCTCGCCGGCCTTCTTGATGAGACCGGAGCGCCGCTTCGAGAAGGTGACCTGGCGGCTGCTCTTGTTCTCGATCCGCTTCATCTCCACCTTCCTCCGCCCCATCTCCGGCTCCGATTCCGATTCTCACTCTCTCGCTCTCTCTCCGGCTCGCTTTAAGCTGTGGAGCTCCGTAACTATAACTATTTGTCTGGTAGCCATTGGTCCAGTGAAGTGAAAACGAAACGGGTCTTTGATTTGGTGAGCTCTAAGTTTGATATTTATGTAGCGCTACTGTAGAGTAGCCTATCATAAATACGCAATTAAAATGTAACAGTAGATCCAAGCCCGAGTCGGTCAAATTTTTTATTGCCACGTGTCGACCGAATATGGCGGCTGGCTCCGCTTTTTCCTCCTTCAATATGGTGCGTTTTGTCAGCAAACAGACGATATAGCCACGTGTCGACTTTCGACCGAACACGGCGGGCTCATACCGGGCGGTTTGCTA
>JAYMSW010001787.1:0-15342 GCA_036897725.1 Erodium texanum | reverse complement strand
CTCAGGAAGGCTTGAACGTAGATAACTATTGAATCAAATTGTCAAGCGGCAGTCCAAGCTATCACCGGCAGTCAAGTTGTTGAGTCCCCTTTAGGCCTGTAATTCTAGAATGTCGATATCTGCTGCGTATGTGCAATGCAGTATCCATAAAATTTGTTCGCCGATCTGCAAATCAAGTTTTTCATTGGTTAGTCAGAAAAGCCTATTCATATGTTGATTGGCTCTGAAGCTCTACACATATTCCGGATAAACTCCAGGCTATTTTGTTGTCTGATTTAATGCAATAATATAGCATATTTCCATTAAAAAAAAGTAAGTTGTTTAATTTTTTTAAAACAAAACAAAAAAAAAATTATCCAAAATCATTTACCATATCATATCATATGGTAAAGAGGTATTCTGTTACAACAGTGCCTACCATTTCTGATCTTGACTTCACTAAACAGAATCTTTTACCAACTAATCCGGTTTAATCGAACTATCTGGATTCATAGGCTTCCAAATAAGAAAAAAAAATCATTAGTTGTTCGATTAGTGGTAGAGATATGGAGATAGAGAGAGTATCAGATTGTGTCATGCAAGACCTCGAAAACCCAACAAAACCTCACAGAGACCCACAAGGCTGGCGAGCCATAAAATACATTATCGGTACGTACTATGTAACATCTTGAATTATGATCATACATAAAAAAAATAAAAAAATAAAAAGTACTAGATGACTTATTCGATTGCCATATATGTACTGATTGATTGAAGGGTTCATGAATTGTTTCAGGAAATGAGTCGTTTGAGAAATTGGCTTCGATGAGTTTGATAGGGAACATAACATTGTACCTGAAAACACAGTACAACCTCAACGGTGTGTTTCTGGTGAATGTAGTGACTATATGGTACGGCTCCTCCAACATTGCTTGCTTGGCCGGTGCTTTTGTCTCCGATAGCTATCTGGGCAGGTTCAAGACTCTGCTTTACGGTTGCATTTCATCTTTACTGGTACTTTCCTTCTCTTTCTTGGTACCTAAACAGCTGTATCAAATTTGGTACTAATCCCAAATTTGTGAATAGGGTATGGGAATCATAACCTTAACTGCAGGTCTTCAACAACTAAGACCTCCGGCGTGTCCTATCGGAGACTCTGAGTGCGTACAACCCCAGAAGTGGCAGCTAAGCGTGCTATTCATCGGGCTTGTGTTCCTTTCTGTAGGAGCCGGTGGGATAAGACCATGCAACATAGCCTTCGGCGCAGACCAATTCGACACCAACACTAAAAAGGGGAAGGCGCAGCTGAACAGCTTCTTCAACTGGTGGTACTTGTCCTTCACAATCGCTCTCCTCATTTCTCTGACCGGAGTTGTCTACATTCAGACCAATATCAGCTGGCTCATCGGCTTCGCCAACCCCACCGCCTGCCTCGCCCTCCCCCCCCCCATTTTTTTCCCCGCCCGCCACACCTACATCTACACTAAACCTCAAGGTAGCATCTTCGTCGACATGGTAAAGGTAATAATCTTACACTTACATTACATTCCACTCTCCGCAATTATATATCGTTTTCATTTAATTATACTTAAATCTTTAAATTTACCTTTTCTTGCTTTCGTTTATTTTTATAAATTCAATTATGTTTATTTTTATGAAATTATGAATTACCCTTAAAGTTAAACCTCAAAACTGAAACATAACTATGATCCTATTAGCTTCAACTCTAATCATAAACCTGATATGAACCTAAATTTGAAAAGACCAAAACGTCTGTACTTTCTTTATAATTTCTAAAACCATGCCATTCAGACTAGTCTTGAAAATTAGTAAGAAAAATATAAACATTTTGGTCTTTTGAAAGTTTAGGTACATGTTTAATGTTGGGGTTGAACTTTAAAGATTAAATCTGAGAGAGTTAAGGTTATGTTTCAATTTTGTGGTTTAAATTCGAGAGTAATTTCGTCATTTCATAAAAATAAACCATAAACTAATTGATTTTGTAAAAAAATAAATGAAAGGTGAGTTTTTAAAAAGACAAATTCAAAGATAGGTATAATTAAGTGAAAAAGGTATGCAATTAAGTATAGTCGGATGTAATTTATGGTAATCTTAATCTTCCTAATTCGTCCTTGTATTAACCTTTTTGGTTGTGTCTTGCCTAGGTGATCGTAGCTTCATTCAGAAAGCGCAACATTGTTGTTGATCCAGAGCAAGAACAAGCCTTTTACAATCCTCCCGAATCAAGACCCGATCTCTATTACACGACAAACATGTTCAGTTTTCTCGACAAGGCAGCTCTGATTGTGGACCCAACTGAACTAGACAACAACGGAGTTCCCAAAAACGGTTGGAGACTATGCAGCGTGGAGCAAGTAGAGCAACTGAAATGCTTAGCGTCGGTGGTGCCGGTTTGGTTGTCCGGAATCGGGTATTTCATAGTGATGGACCAGCAGAACATATTTGGGATGCTCCAAGCACTACAGATCAACAGAACCGTCGGGTCACGAAACTTCCAGATCCCACCGGCCTGGATGGGCATAACATCGATGCTCGCACTTTCCATATGGATACTAATCTACGAGTATATCTACATTCCCTTGGGCCGCAAGGTGTTCAACAGAAACACGAGACTGTCGGTGAAACAGAGGATCAGAATAGGCATCATGATGTCAATCATATGCATGACCATATCGGGTATCATAGAGAAGCAGCGCCGCGAAGCGGCTCTAAAACAGGGCACGTTCATGTCGCCTCTCCCGGTCATCGTTCTCTTGCCGCAGTTCGTGTTCTCGGGCTTGACGGAAGCTTCTGGTGCGGTGGCGTTGATGGAGTTCTTGACTTTGCAGATGAGGGAGAACATGAGGACCGTTGCTGGGGCAATCTTTTTTCTCACGTTGTCGATCTCGAGCTACTTGTGCTCGTTTATAGTGAACGTGATTCATAAGGCCACAGAGAGGGGAGGGAAGGCTGGGTTGGGCGGGCATGACCTTAACCAGAACCGGCTTGATTATTACTATTACATTATGGGTGCTATAGGGATTGGTAATTTGGTTTACTTCACTTTCTTCGGAAGCAGGTTCATAACCTACGATCGGAGTAGCAACTGTGGTGGAGAACCGATGACGAGTTCTCCATTAGCAAAATGCTTGTCGGAAGATGAGGAGAAAAGGGTAGCAAGAGATTAGTTATGATTACAAGTAGAAAATAAGCAGATTAGGATTTACTTTTCAGCTCTAGTTGAGGAAGTTTATTGTTATTTTACTAGGATGTTGAGTTAGTTCATTTTCAGGATTTAACTCGGGTTTTTGTAAGTTTTCAGTTTTTTTTTTTCAGAAAAAAGATTAAAACCTGGGTTAAGGGTAGGAAGAAATTCATACATAATCCATGTATAAATGAAATAGCTTCTGTTTACCAATGAAATGAATGAAAAAGCTTAGAACAAAACATTCATGGATCATAGCTACATTCGATTATTTCACTCAATTATACTTGATAGTACAAAACACACATTGCAATTCTATGAAGTTGAACCAAGGGAGAGGTCGTTCTTGGAAAAAGTACAGGCTCCAATCTTCAAGCTTCATTTCATTCTGTGAAGGTTTAATAATGGTAAGTAAGGTGGTATGTAACGGATTCAGAACATGCTGAGCAACGAATAGAAGAGTCACTGTTACTAACCTGTTCAAGGCTGTGGGAGAGATAAGAATTACACCATCTGGGGTTACAAGGGCGTCAACTGGAATGTCTTTTGGAGTGGTTGGTATGATGTCATCAACAATCTGCTCAGAATATGATAATGCAACTACAAGACACGGGAAAGTTGTCATATTATGCTACTTGTGTCCGATATGTTATAGAGAAGCAACGGAAATAGAATGTTACCAAATAGGGGAAGTGTCCAATTCTTCTCCTTAGCAAGCTCTTGGTACTTAGTTAGGAAGGTGTCGTAATAACTTTTGAGTTTCCACCACATATGTAACCACAAAAGATGTGTAAATATTCTACCAGAGAGGTAAATATTTAATTTTTAAAATGTTGCATGTTTAACAGGGGAATCGGGATATTATGTTTGAGTCTCGAGGCTTTTGATTAACAATGTAACATGATCTTTCACCTCAGAGGGGTAAATCAGACATATCAGATGCATGTTGAGTATGATTTGGCTGAAATTGCAACATATACTAGTTTGACAGATAAATTAATGGCTTACCCTCCACCACGGCCCAATCGTCTTCCCTGTTTATCGAATGCAAGTCCTGGCAATAGAAAAAGGATTAATAAGTACAATTTGGTTTGACATACAATTCAAGAATCATCATAGAGTTTTAAATACAAAGAAGAAAAATGTTTACCAGGTAAGAGAAACAAGTCAATTGGATCATTTGCTTGCATCACTGTACCAAGAGACATTAATCATGAAATCAGCCTCCAACACATAATATATTGTGGTTACGAGCATGAAATAAATTGATAACAAATGAACAAGCAAAGACAAAAAAATCTATTCAATGATTCCAAAGAAAGTTTAAGTTCACCACATTTTCTTAAGTTTGAATTTCACAGCATATAGAAAGGCCATTAGAGAGACAGATAATAGTACAGGAATTCGTAATCTGTGGTAAGTTTCAATAATTTTTATTTACAGCCAAGATATTTCTCTAAGTTATCTCTGATTTCATCACATCATCAATAGATTGAGATTCAGTTTCATGAAACAAAACATATAGACCAAGAAATATAGGGTTCAGTTTAAGTCATAGCAAACAAAGTGAACGACAATGAGTCCATTACCATTAATCACAATTAATAAAAGACCCCAATGAAAGCAAGCAAACAAGTACCAATCAGTCAGATGCTTTTAAAATATTGCAGAAAACTTACCATCTTCTCGTTCATTTCCATTAGCATCTACAGGGCCCGGTTCCAAAATGTCCATTGAATTTGCAATCATATCATCAACACTTGAAATGTTAAGCATTCGCATGTGACAATTTTTGTCCTCCACGCGTGGAACATAAAGTTTTTTGACAAAGTGGTCTTGATTATCTTCAGCTGAAAATAATAATAATAATAATAACAGTAATTTTCAGAAGCGCAACAAGAAACATGCAAGTAGAGTAAAGAACTCAAGCTAGGAGAATTAAGACACCTGTGGCAGGGTTTTGCAGAATATGTGACAAAACTTTTGATGTATCAACTTCCCGCAAAGCCCCACAGCTTATATATGCACATAATCTCTTACTAGACTTGAACCATGGAGCTTCCAAGACAATTTTCTGAATTGCATCATCTGAAAAAGGAAATAGCGTTTGCTAAATGCATGATACATCAATTTTGACTCATTTAACGGAAACGCATTCTAATAGTAATAGAACCAAGAAAGTGAACATTCAAGGCCCAATAAACCATACTTTGCAATCATAAACTTCACAGAGAGCCTAGTTCCTCCTACTTCTTGGTCTTTCCTTGGAACGTTTAGCTTCCATCTGCTACATCTATTTAGAACCTTAAGCAAAGCTTAGAGGATAGAATCAGTTTGAAAGTCAGTCTCTTGTTTAAGGACTTCAACATTCTATCTAATTTCCTTCTTTATTTATCAACATATAAATTACAGTAATAATTAACTTGTTAAATGATTTTTTTCCTGATAAATATCCAACTGCTGTTAACATCTGAGTTCCCAACCACCTTCATGCAAAGTGTTACAAATGATACTGGAAAAAATAATAATAGTTCAATTTTTGGCTCAACTTGTGAATTCTAAACTCAACTGTATTATCACTTTGAACTATGATTTGAATTATTTTTCAAAATTCCCCACAAAAAAATACAAACAGTGATTCCAGGAAACTGATCCAAAGAAATGAAGTACTCCCTCCATTCCCAAATCGATGTCAAGTTTGATTATTATTATTTTTTGCAGAAATTAAAGAACTGTTAAATCATGCATGATTAATCAAAGCATCATATTACAGAACACCCATTTCGAAATTATATCTTCCTAATTGAACCATTGTGAAATGAACTCAAACAAAATTCGTCAAATCAACTTCTCATATACATACAGAAGCATCAAAAAAAAAAAGAGCGCAGAGAGAGAGAGAGAGAGAGAGAGAGAGAGAGAGAGAGAGAGAGAGATGGTGAAAAAACCTTGCTGGGATCTGAGGATAGGGTCGACCGACTTGAGGGCCTTGCGTACTCTGGATCGGAGGATCTTCTTCTGCTTGAAGATGGACTCCAAACCATTGCTTCCTTCTGGGTTGCTGCTCGCCATCACAGTCGAAGATCGATTTGCTGCTACTGGTGATGACGATGATGATGTTCCTATGGTGCTCGCTTTGAATTGAATCATCACCCACCAACCCCAGTAGTTCAGCAGAGCAGCATTTTCATTTTGCCTCTTTAAGACGCTCAAGAGTCAATTTATACGAATAAATAAATATTTCGTGTATTTAAAATTATTTTGTTAAGCCCATGTTAAAATAATGATTTTCTTAAGTGCATGTTTAGTGGTTAATAATTTTCAATTCATAATCACTCATCTCGTATCTTTTCATTACAACGTTCTAATAATGATCTCATTACACAGAATCAAAATATATAAAAACTCTTACATGCTACCATCACTTTCTGGGTTCACATCTCTACTTTCATTTTCTGGGTTCACAACTCCCCTATGCGGATCTTCTACCCCCTGTTCTACGGACATTGACATTAAGTGCCTAAGCTTTTGCAGATTTTCAGATATGTCTCCTAAGAGCTCTACTCCGTGACCTCCGTCGCCGTCTTTCTGGAGCGTCTTGACCGCATCCTTCAAAAACCCACTATGCGCTTCCAGATTATGCACTCTCTCATTCAAGAACGACAATTCTTTTGCGATTACAGCTTCATTTGGTGCTTTCCCTAAAAAAAAAATGATCTTTTAGATACATACAAAGTGAAATTGAAGTTGCATATGTTGTTGGTACTTGTACCTGTTTCCTTTTTTGTGCTCTTGTCACTGTCAGAGCTAGAGCTGGAGCTAGACTTTGAGGAGGACCGATCCGCGGCATCATCTGCTTCCAGCTGAATTTGATCCGCCAAGTTCTTTATCCGATCAAGAATCTCAGATCTCTCTCCTTCAAAAACTTGCAGTGAATTATCAAGAACTGTACTCAGTGCACTCTCTTCTTGTACATCCCCAGATCCATCTACATTATCTGTAACAACTTCATCGTTCCTACTCTCATCTTCTCCGGATCCATCTACATTATCTTGCAAGTCTCCGGATCCATCTGAATTATCTGTAGCGATAACTTCATCCTTCCTACTCTCATCTTGCAAGTGTCCAGATCCATCTAAATTATATGCAATGACTTCTTCGTTCCTACTCTCATCTTGTAATGATTGTCCGGATCCATTAATAACTTGATCGTTCCTACTCTCAATAGACAGAGGGCTGCTACGCTCGCTATTCGATGATTCCATGACCAAAGGCGCCTTTGGAGTCATTTCAAGACCTCCCAAGTTATCTAACTTTTGGCTATCGGGCGAATCGATGGAAGGCGTCTGTGATCTCAGGTCTAGGTAATCCACCTCCGGGTCAGGCCCGACGATATCACATTTCCCGATTCCAAAACTTTCTAATAAACCAAACTTGTGCCGGTAAGCGTCAAGCTCGTGCTCCATATCCCTTATGATCTTCTGCGTTTCTTGCAACGCTTCTTGATCGTACTCTGCTTGCTCCTCCATCATTCTCTGGTACTGCAACGCCTCCATCTGAACCGCGGCTTTGTCCGCTTCCAGCCGCGTTATCATCGCCATCGCGTTGTTGGCCGCTACAGCGGAGGCGTTTCTTTCCTCGTCCAGCTCCATGTACAGTGTGATCAATGACTTGCGGTCCAAGCGAACCTGTCTCTTGAGGCGGTGCAAGATTGATTCCTCTGACTCGTTCGCTGTGCTCCCTTCCGACTCTGACCCGAACTCTACCCTTTCCAAGGCCGATCTTTTGGCAAAGGCCTTCCCGCTCGCCCACCTAGGACTCGTCGATGTTGCTCCACCCGATTCGGGCATTCCGAACAACTTGTTACCTCTCGTGAAATGAGGGCTCTCCTCACCATCTCCCGGCAATGGCAAATTAGTCTTGGACTCTTCAACTATTGAAAAAAAAAACCCCAAGTTAATGACATAGACCAAAGATATCACACCAAAAAGTACTCTTGACTTTTTGAAACTCACATGTAGTTTGATCCTCCTCAAGATCCTGAAGGTGGGGAAGTTCCACCGGTGGTCGGGCCGGAGGAAGAGGGGCCGGATCAATCTGGTTATGAATCTTCCCTTTGGCGACGTTCTTCAACTTCAAATGCATCCCACAACAAGAGCACTTATGAATCGTGCTCCTCTCGATCTGGAGCACACCGTCTGTGTTCCTCCCCAAAGACAATTGGATCTGGTTATCATCCTCCATAAAGCACTCGAGGTCTTTATGCAAGATCCCAACCAGAGACTTGTACGTGTGGCCGTCCGATTCCTTCTCGGTGGCAAACGAGAGGAGGCAAGCCTCGCACATCTTCCTGATGTCGGAGAGCTTCTTGTGGTTGTGGCAATAGGCGAGGTAGGAGATGTCTCTCCGGTGAAGCTCGCACATGGTGTCGTTGTAGTGGAAATCTTCGTCGCGTTCTGCGTAGACATGGTCGATTCTGGAGCAGAGGAGGCATGGGATCCTCAATTCGCAGCACTTGGCGAACTGGGTCGCGATGAAGGCTATGGACCCGTTGATGAACAATAAGGCGATCAAGATCCATTCGAACAAGGCGTAGATGCAGAATTGTGCTACCTTTCCGAGCTCTTCCTTCACCAGATGTCTTGTGGAAGGCGTCGTCGTCATCGTGTATAGCTTAGATCTCAGATCATGATTCCAAAGCTTCGATTTTTTTTTTAAATGGCGACACTTGATTTCCTGTAAAATGTGAGAGGTAGTTAACCCCAAATAACGGTTATTCAGACAATTGACTTTCAAAACAGGCAAGAACTTTCATTAATCCTATTTTTGGCTTATTCATATAAATAACTTTCTATTCCTGTCATTCAGAAACAGAAATAAATACAAATATAAAAGAATATCCAGTTTGGGTAACATTTCTGAATCTTTGGTTGGGCACAGCACAGGGATTGTGTTGTACAATATATTTTATATAATGAAACTTCTTTGAAGAATATATAGTAGTTCATAATGTCAACATAAACGAATAAACCAGCAGCGAAACCATGTCTACAATATCCTTCTCTTCAAGGTTGCAATGAGCTTAGCTCGACGACAGCACATTTGCAGACAAGTACGGTGATGTGCAGCCTTGGACCTGAAAGCAGAACAACCAGTTGTTTAGGTAGGAACGGGACGTGTCATTATAAAAGATTTAGGCTCTGTTTATGTACAAAACTAAGTGTAACACAATGTTTCTTCTTTAAAGTTAAGGAAGTTCTATTACCTGCAAGAGGCAAGTAGGAATCTGGACAAATCCCTGTAAGAACTGATCAACCTTCACCAGAGTGCTCCAGGGAACAGGTGTTATCACATAGAGCACACCTTTGAATGTGTCAATGGCCCTTACAATACCTAGTGCACAAATTCATTAAGTAAAAAAGAAAACTTCAAAAAATAAATTAAATCATACATTTAAAATGTGGAATCGGTTTTCATTGCGTTAAAAGTAATTGACTTACCAAGACCAACACACCATGGCAAATCTGCAGAATCATCAGAACTTATAGCCAAGCCAACAATAGTTCCATTCAAACTGTAATAAACTTCTGTGCTTGGGACCTACAGAAAATTTGAATAAGTGAAAGAAAGCCAAAATATTCCTAAAACAAACAATACAGAAATTTTAATAAATCCATGTTTTTGTGAACCAACCTTGGAATGGAGATGTTTAATCTTGACACTTGAGATTGGAACTTCATAAGGAGGGTGGGAGGCCAGTGCGTGTGCGAGCTCCTTGATTGTAGTGATATTCGAGTTACTAGGAAAGCACTGTCTGAAATAAGCCATTATTCTTAAGTCCCGCAAAAGCCGTGCATCCTTTTGCACCAGCACCCTGTAAAGCATGGTGAAGATAACGATTAACTTCACTAATAAGATAAAGATCCCTATTAAAACTTGTTAATAGCGTGAACTTACGGTCTGTTATAAGAATCCTGACGAGCTGATCTGATCTCAATGAGTTCGACTTCCCCACCAGAGTTCTCATCAAACCAGAATGCTCCAGCTGGCAGATTCTTGTTCTCAGCAGATATATTGATTTTAACCACATGGGTGGGAGAAATATAGTTTAGCATCTCCACCAGTGAATCATATCCAACACCTGGTACAAAAGGAATGAGGAAATAATAGTTGATTATTTTACAAATCAAAGAACATTTATGTTAAGAGAACATTATAGTTTTAGAAGCATGCCTTTGACCCAACCGGGGGTGTTCACAACCAGAGGCATTCCATTGTTAACAGAATTTGCATTCTCCTTGGAAGTGCAGTATTCCTTTCGGTAGTAATCATATAAGGCATATATGCAATTTAAGTATGCCATTGGATCCCTCTTTGAAGAAATATCGCCAAAGAATAAGCCCCTGACATAAATAAAAATTAGCATTTAGCAACCATACCATATTCATATATACAATTTAAGTATGCCATTGACATGATTAAAAATATTAATAACCTAGAAACAAGCTTAATACATAACACTAAGTCGTATGTTCATACAGAATTTGGAAATCAACTCATGCATTCACAGATAGATTCCAAACAAATATAGTAAATCTTGATTGTACATGCTAGAATATAATAAACAAGATGAGTTCAGCAACTTATACCTCTCAGGTGTCTTCAAGCATGGAATGGTCAGATCTGTTTCAGAAAAGAGACAAGATCCCTTAATTAGTAATTGAACAAAGAACAACTACTCCAAAAACAGATATGTTGACTCTATGAAACTTCATATGTAGTAGCTATTGACTAAATTGTTCTAAAGCAAAGATCAAGAACAGGTACCTGGAGTTACTTTGTCAACTACGGTTAGAGATAGAAAACCAGGAGTGGTAAACTCAGACTGCCCAACATCAGTATCCAAATAACCAACTTTTCTGTACCTGCAAACATAATACAAGGCAGATGATATGTTACAGAGTTTGCACATGATTCGCATAAATCTCAGTAAGTTCAGAACAACAAGTGGCATTATTTCAAGAAAGTAAAGAAATCCAAGGAATAACAAATCAAATCGGGCTGAATGGGATCTATAGCATAATGGAATTTAGCATGGTGAAAGTATATCCATATGTTAAGATAAAAAGCAAAAAAATCAAGTTCTTTAGCAAAAGTTATAGACATATTAATATATTACACGATTCCCAGTTCAACAAAATTCAAATAACAATTTCAAAACAGATCCAGACTAATGCATCACAAATAAATAATAATAATAATAATAATAATAACATGTAAATACCTACTATCAAATATGCTCACAATTCTCATGTTTCTATCAGCACACACAAAAAACGAGGAAGGAGAAAATGTAGAAGAAGAATTCTGGAGAACCAATTCATAAAAGCAGACTTCACCTAAAAATCTAGGTGCAATGTAAACACACTTACACACACACACAACATAAAAGCAACAACGACAACTGATCACATGCAAATATCTATGATATTTGAAGGTTAAGCATAATAACAAAAAAATGGATAATTAATTCAGACCTGATCAATTCATATCTGATTAGCTGTTCCAGACATTCAGCTATTCTAGTCAATTGAAATATCTATGATATGAACCTCAAGTAAGAGATTACATACAAATAGCAAAATTCAAATATAATTGCAACGCTACAAACGAAGCTAGCATATCCCAATTTACCATCAACATGAAGTATGGTATAGCTTCAGAAACTAATCAAACAAAGTCAGTTCCAGTAGTGCAATAACCTTTTCAGAAGGACATTGAGGAGGTGGCGTGAGAAGGTGGTCTTGCCACAATTTTTGGCACCACAAATTAAGGCAATGGGTGGTGGTGAAGTTGCTGAATCATAGGCTATGGTCTCTGCAGCATCAGACCATTCCTGTGGTATGTGTATGCCCAGTGATGAGTTATGAGACTCGAAAGAAAGTGAAGCCATTTGTAGCTATTGTATCTCCTCGTATCTCTTTGGTGTGTCCTATGTAGACAGGCTTAAGCTGCATCAAAAAGTCATCACAAGTTCCGGTTCAACCAAGGTCATGGTGAAAATAAGCATGTTTGCACAAATTTTCTGAACGTTAAGAAACAATGAAGATTTATAGAATGGAATAACTGATCCTCGGGTTGTTAAGCTGATTAAGTACTTGTAGTGACCAACAAGAACATTATATTCAAATTTGAAACTTCTTTACCATACAATCTGTTTGGTATAAAAAAGAGTTTATATTTATATATAATTACCAATTCTTCGAAACTCACAAATAACATATATCTAAGAATAGCTGAATAAGAGAAGAAAATTAATTTTACTTCTTTCTCACTTATTATTCCAGCATATACCGTCTAAAAAATAACTAGAACTACTTCATTAAAACCACTTCAGAAACCTTAGCCTAGTGCTCAGCCCAAATATGAATGACATAAACCTCATAAGCAAGCCTATTTGACCATTAACTTTAAGTCTGTGGCGTGGAATTTGAATACTGAAACACATCATATTATGTTTGGAATTAGTGTCTTGATGTCAATGCTAAATGCAATACATGATGTATATCAGCATGAGATCAAAGAAACTAAAGCAGATGGAACAGATAAACGCATATACACAAATTAGGGGACAAAAACTAATCCATAACTGTTAAGAATGGTGTATTAGGATGGTTACTAGCAGCAATTGCAGGGTGCAAAGGGATAAAATTAATTCAATTGGAAGTAAATTTTCACAAAATCGCATCCATACACAAGAAAGCTACAAACAAAACAGCATACATACTGTGTTTTGATTCTTGAAGAACAACTTTCCCTAATCAAAAGATGTTTTTTTTAATCAATCAAATACTTAAAAAGTAAAACAAGTTCCATCTAAGATGCACAGGCACGACGACGGAGGTGAGAGTGTCGCGTTTAGGGCCTGAAAGGAAGCGATAGATAGACAGGTCGCCGGAAGCGGCGGCGGTTTCATTCCTACAGCTATGGATACACAATACTTTTGGAATAGTAACGGAGAAGAGTAGAGGAGGAAGAAATCGAAGGAGCCTTACTTGTCTTCCGGCGGCGGCGCAGGAAGATAGCGGCGGAGGTTCTCGTCAATGCTACAACGGTTGGTCTGTTGGGTAAATAGTATATAGGAGTAGAAGAAGGGGACGATTGTAGCGTGAAGTGTTGTTGAATGATAGAGAGTAGAAACAGTGAGTCAGCTAATACTCCATTGACATACCTCAAGTGTGACTCTGGTGAACCAAAACCTGTCTTGTGTGTTGGGCTTGACCTATTGAATTGTGGGCACCATTTTATTTAGGAAATCCATTTTTATTATTTACATTAGTTAAATTGTACAAAATTATTTTTATGATATAGGATTATGTTATGTAATCGTCAAAATTTGCAATGAAATTAATTATGTATTTATAATCAATTTATAAATATAGTTGTGTATAATTTATCTTATATTGTATTTCATATCTTTTAACTGAAATGAGATGAACCCGATCCTCTTATATTGGTGTCAGTAATAAACAGTGAGAAATCAGACGAAATAAAAGACAATTTGTAATGCTAGTTTGAGTTTATCACTGATGTTGGTACATTTGTTGTTTGTACATGCAAGAAGACAATCGGTATACTGCAATTGTCAATAGATTTCATGTGTTTCTTTTTTTATACAGATTTGATGTGTTTCAACTTGTTGATAATGCTCAATGATATAACATAAAAGTATGGAAGTCACCGGCAATCCATGCTACAACCAATCAGACTGTGACACTTGTCTTTAAATCAAGAAAATTTTGCAACGACTACTTCTTCAACATACCTTGTGGCTGGGCCTCTGTCACTTTGAAGAGACAAGATTCTATCCTCCACTTGTTCATCAAGGTAACAACCACTACTTGTGGGGGGAAAAAAACGTGTTTGGCTAAAACAAGCACAGAGGATCTCAGTTTCACAAAGCTTCCTTCATGTACCATGAAACCAGATGTTTGTGGGGTATTGGTCTGGACTTGGAAGTTCCAAATTAGGTGGAATCATGGGTATATTTTAACGTGTAAACCAGATTATGTTATTTAAAAATCAGGGTTTGCTAGGCATCAGTAAGGTAAGATTCTTATAACTCACCCAAGGACCTGATTCGCACACAAAAGTCTAAAGATGGTTTCAATTTTTCCTCCCTTGGTATACACACTATCTTATCTACCATGTGTCGCTATGATTCGTAGAAGAAGAAAAAACACGATCTTATCTATATACTTATATGTTGAGTTCCTTATAAACACTAGTTTGTTCCGATAGGTTTGGTGTGGCAATACAAGTTTGGTTGAGTGGGGATGAGCAAGGACAGGTGCAGCAACAAGTCTCTATGTGAGAAGTCGATGCAGGTGATGATGAATGTGATGAAACTATCATCATTCTCTATTGCCAAGATCACTCTTGGAAATCCAGCGCCTACCAGGAACCTTAATAGGCCCGTGGCACGCTCTGTCCCGGTCACGGGCAGAGCTATGGTGCCTCAGTTTCCGGGGTCACAAGAGCCGACCTCGAAGCCAGTCTCCTACTTGATTGAGACAACAGGTGAAAGCAAGGCTGTGTCCCAAGACAAAAGCGTTGATGGAATGGCAAGTGCCTACATTAAGAAGGTACACGATAAGAATCGAAACCAGAAATCGAAGGTCTCTTCGTATATATTGCCTCCTCCTCCACCTCCTGTTAAGTGAATTTCGTCGTCAAAACCTTCTGTGTGTACTCTTTCATCTGTAATTTAGTTCGAATAAAACAGTAAATGAATATGCTGATGATTGGTTATTGTTAGTTGGTTCGTTTCTTCTCACTTGCCTCCTTTCTTTTGTACTAGTGGAATATGATTGAATTGTACTTTTCATATCCTGCATCAAGTTCAGTTCTTTTTATTAAAAGATATCATTATAACGAATCGAAAAGTATTGAGTAAGAACTCAGATATTATCCTGATTCAAAAGATTAATCTAACAGAACTTGTGATGAACGTCTATATCTTTATGCTGCGAGAGAGGAAACAAAATTGATTGATGTAACCAAAATTTTAACATGAAATGCAAGATTGTTCAATATATCAATTTCATTAAAATTAAAATATAACAATGAAAATATAACCATATGTTGAGCTTATCTTT
>JAYMSW010001786.1:0-15344 GCA_036897725.1 Erodium texanum | reverse complement strand
ACGGCATTTGTTGCAGAAGAAAATGGAAGAGAGGAGGATGGGAGGGGGAGAGAGCACGACGGCTCATATCTCCCTGACTGCATAATAGTGGTTGGCGACTCTAAGATTGAGAGAGCTCAAAGCAAAATTAATATTAGTAATTTTTCATATGGATACCGTTCTTTAATTTTTGTGCATTTAAATATAGAAAGGCTCAAAGAGGATATTAGGGAAGTGAAAAGGATAAGGGAAGTTGCATTTAATACACATGTGATGTTGTGAGAAAAAAATGTGAAGTAATTAATATAGTGATTTGGTGAGCGAGAAAGAGTGACATGATTAATGTTGGTGAGTTGGATCGAATTAAAACTTGAGTTTTTCAAACAATGTAATAAGATTTGCACTTAATTTTGCACCCACCACATGCCCTTCTTTTAATGATATGCTTTCATTTTCCAAAATGTCTTTGTGTTGGCAATGGGTGTATCAATCTCCATTCCTCGTTTTCAATTATACGTTTATCGAATTTGAGAATTTTGTATTTTTGATAAAATTATTCATTATTTTATCTGAGGATTAGGAGAAAGAGTTTTACCAACTCTTTCTCTGTGACTCGACACCTGAAGTCGACGAAACTTGACAAATTATGTATGTAATCACTTAGTGGGCATTGGATCTCTCGTCGTCGTGGTGTTTTGTCATCCCTATTCCTCTACTAATTTTCACTGACTTCTCAAAAACCTCTAAACAATGGGCCTTCTACAAAGCATAATTGAATTGGGCTTATGGGCTGGTCCAACTCTCCACTCCCATTCACAACACATCTACGAAGTCAGGTAAAGCAATGATGGGCCTCTAAGCCCAACCTAAGCCTGATACGGATGAGATTAGTCTTTTTTTTTTTCGAAGAAACTAATGTTTAATTTAACACGTGAGGATACTTCGAAACAATCTATAATTAATTACTGATTTTATCCTCTGATAAACAACCAAAATAAAAGTAAAATCGAAAGATAATAAAACGATAAAACAGAGATCTTTGGCATATGATCACCCTCCTCTGTTTCGCTTTGCCTCAATCAATCTTCACTTCATTTCCTCGATTCCATCTTCATCTTCTCTGATTTTTCCAGATTTTTTCCATCTCTCTCTCCTGCACCTGAGCACCCCCAAAAATATCTATCCAGCCAGCTTGCTCTCTCTCTTTCTGGTCTCGTGCATGCTTTTGCGCCTCCGTATATTGGCCGGTGCTTTCGCTTCTCTTTTAGACGCGTCTACTTCTCCATATCCACAGCCCCAAAAAAACCCAGAGACCCTTTTGCTCGCATTTCGCCATGAATGTGATACCCACTGAAGAGGTCCCCATTCCCCAAATCAACAGTTTGGTAATCTGATCCGACCCATTTCTGCTTTCTCTCTGTTTCGTTTTTTGCACATTAAGCTTTGCCATGGTTGTGAATGGATTGGATTGGGTTGAATCACTGTGCCTGTTTCGTTTTGTGCATTAATCGCCCCTTTTGTACTAAACCCATGTTTTTTATTTTTATTTTCTCCATGTAGAACCCAAATTTTCATAGGATCACTCAGTTCGTTTTTCTTCTAAGGTTTGCGACTTCGTTTCTTTACTTAATTCAGAAACCCTTGAAACCAATTCTCTGTACGGTTTTAATCAATTTTGGTTGAATTATGAACCTCTTATGGCACAATGGTAATGTGGCTATTGGCACATTAGTTACTGTTCATATGCTTTTGATTGTTAAAGGTCAAAGCTTTTATGTATGAGCAGAAGAATTGAGATGGGCTTTTAGAGACCTATTGACATGATTTATGCATGGCATTGCATAGTATCTATAAGTGTTTTATGTTCTCTGAATATGATTAGTAATTTAAAGTTAATTCTCTTCAGTGATTGTAGTTTAACCAATTCATCCTTTGCCTTCCATGCAGAGCAAGCTTTTGCCAGGTAACAAGTATTACTACGATCCTTCCATACCCACCACCAGATTGGAGAGGCTATTGAGGGAAAGAGAGTTGAGGAAGTCTAAGTCTATCCACTTAAATGATGAGGTAAGAGATAGTGAACTGTTTGGCAAGGAACTGTATTCCAATGACGGAGAAAATGGGGGCCTTTCCAATGAAGAAGATTCTCCAGAAGGGGTTGCAGCAGCAAGAGGGTTACCGGAAGGATGTGAAAGGCCCTCCAAGCAACGCCTATTGGTGGTAGCAAACAGGTTGCCAGTCTCGGCTGTTAGAAAGGGAGAGGACTCTTGGCATCTTGAGATAAGTGTTGGAGGACTTGTCAGTGCTCTCTTAGGTAATTGATGTCTATGACACAGCTTCTTATATTGTCTTCATATGCAACTTGTTGGTCAGAATAATGAAATTATGGAAAATGTGTTCCTCATTGGTTAATATAGGCCCAAGATCCCAATGAGTATTGTTAAAGGATTCATGTAGCCAACCTCATATTTGTTTGGAAAACGGCTGTTGTTGTTAGTTAGTTAATCAAAATTTTGAATATATTTGTGAAGGCTTGAAGGAGTTTGAGGCAAGGTGGATAGGCTGGGCTGGTGTAAATGTTACCGATGAAATTGGCCAAAAGGCACTAACTAAAGCTTTAGCAGAAAAGGTATGGGATCCAAATCCGTTTGCATCTAATTATACTTTAAGCATGTCACATAAAACTAAACATTTTCCTCTCTTCTTGAACTATATTTCCTGGTTACAGAGATGCATTCCAGTGTTTCTTGATGAAGAAATTGTTGATCAGTACTATAATGGTTATTGTAACAACATTTTATGGCCTCTCTTTCATTATCTTGGGCTTCCACAAGAAGACCGCCTTGCAACCACCCACAGTTTCCAATCTCAGTTTGATGCATATAAGAAGGCAAATAAAATGTTTGCTGATGTGGTCTATGAACATTATCAAGAGGGAGATATTGTTTGGTGCCATGATTACCACCTTATGTTTCTACCCAAATGCCTAAAAGAACACAACAATGAAATAAAAGTTGGTTGGTTTCTCCATACACCTTTTCCTTCCTCAGAAATACATAGGACATTACCTTCCCGGACAGAGTTGTTGAGATCTGTTCTTGCTGCTGATTTAGTTGGGTTAGTAATCTTCTCTACAATGTACTTTGAGCTGCTTGAAGTTCCATGTTATTTTGCAACATTATGCCCTCTGTTCATGTATGTTTAACTTAGCATTTATTTGCATGGTTTGACTGTAGTTTAAAATAGTCATTTTCCAAGAGATTTGGTTTATAGTGGCAAAGTTGTTTCTTACTATGTAGAAGCAAGGGAGCACCAACCATTTTTTGATTCTTAAAGAACCTTTTAAGATTGATGTATCGACCATAAGCTCCCTTATGTAGAAGAGAGCTCTAAATTCTTGTGACCCCCACTTTGAGAGAAGCCCTACAAGGGTTGAATAGAGAGAGAAAGACATGCCCAAGGGCTGGATAGAGAGAAGCCCAACAGAAGTTGAAAGATATAAATAAGGAGTGAGGTACTGCTGTTGGGACTTGAACCCAGGTCCCAAGATCTAAGTTGAAGTGCTTGATCAGTTGGACAAGCAAGCTTTGATTTGCATCTTACTACTTATCCCTAGGTCATTAATCCTTTGATTTGTTTTTTCACAGTTTCCACACATATGATTATGCAAGGCATTTTGTGAGTGCTTGTACTCGAATTCTTGGGATTGAGGGAACTCCTGAAGGAGTTGAGAATCAAGGAAAGCTAACTCGCGTAGCTGCGGTATTGATTGCTGATCATTGTCACTGTTCTATATGTTCTATTTATGTTGAGCCTCTTTAGTTCTACCTTATGGTGGAAAACTATTTCTTATGGGTGAATTGAAACTACAGTTTCCTATTGGGATAGATTCTGATCGGTTCATTCAAGCTCTTGAACTGCCTCAAGTCCAGGATTACATGAAAGAACTGAAAGAAAGATTTGCTGGGAGGAAGGTATGAGCTAGTTGCTTGCATTGTATACTATGACCACACTCATCTCTCTTAATCTCAAGTAAATTATTGGATAGGCTTTCTGAATCTGCAATGAAGTCTCAAATAAATGATCCATCGTATGCATGTTTTTCAAGGTCTTGAGCTATGATTCTAAAATTACTTCTTATGCTCACCTTTTGACCATTGATCAGGTAATGCTGGGTGTTGACCGTCTCGATATGATTAAGGGAATTCCACAGAAGATTCTGGCATTCGAAAAGTTTCTGGAGGAAAATCCAGATTGGCGTGATAAAGTAGTTTTGCTGCAAATTGCTGTGCCAACGAGGACAGATGTTCCTGACTGTACGTATATTCTCAAAGATCTGTTCTTCATATAAATGTGGTTTCATCTTTATATGAATACTCATTTGATCAGCATATTGGTTAACACAGTTTATGATATAAATAGTCACTTGAACAGGGGATGTAGCACAAAGCATGGTATTTCATAATTGTCATGGTTGTTTTTATCTTTTTCGTCTAAAATAGTATCATTTTGTTGACAGATCAAAAGCTTACTAGCCAGGTTCATGAAATAGTTGGACGCATCAATGGAAGATTTGGGACACTTAGTGCTGTTCCAATTCATCATCTGGTTTGCCTTTATTTGTTAACTTTAATGCATTATCCATTCAACTAGAATCACACAGATTGATTGATCCATACTTCACATAAACTTAGCTTTGTTCTTCCATAGTTCTTGCAGTCTGAAATTGCCCCTTTCAGCCATTATTATGTTATGGTTACTTAAACTTTAAAGATTTCTAAAGCAACTCCTTCTCTATTTACAGGACCGGTCTCTTGACTTCCATGCTCTATGTGCTCTTTATGCTGTTACTGGTACTCATTTTCTGTTGCAATGCTCAGTCATCAATCATTTTTTTTTTCTGAATTGCTCAAATTACATCCACAGATTTAAAAGACGATTTTACCCTTATAACGGCAATTATGGTCAAATGGTGAGGTTTAATAATGCAGTTTGTTGCTCTCTTGGTGCTTAGATGTGGCCCTTGTTACATCTTTAAGAGATGGAATGAATCTAGTGAGCTACGAGTTCGTCGCCTGCCAAGCTTCAAAGAAAGGGGTTCTCATTCTGAGTGAGGTAAGGCCTTTTCAACTTGCCTAATTACATATTACTTCAAAAATAGTTCTATAATAAGCATTACTTAGCTCTAATCACTCTCTCAATTCTACAACTTGGTTCTAGTTTGCAGGTGCAGCACAGTCTCTTGGTGCCGGGGCCATCTTGGTAAACCCATGGAACATCACTGAAGTTGCAGCCTCTATTGATTATGCCTTAAACATGCCAGCAGATGAAAGAGAAAAGCGGCACCGGCATAACTTTGTCCATGTCACCACTCACACATCCCAGGAATGGGCAGCGACGTTTGTGAGGTGCTAATGATTGTATAAGGTTTTCAATATCTATGTTATACGTATTTTCTTGGGTTAATTGCAGATATCTATTGTGTACCGTACATTTTTTTGCACATAACTATCCTCAACTTTAAACTTTTACATCCAGTTACTTGAACTTCTAAAAAAGATGCAGGTAGCTCTTTTTGCTAAAAATGATGAAAATGCCTTTGACTCGTCTTTTTAATAGTTCTATCTTTTAAGGAGTCTTTTTACATGTTCTCAACCTTTTTCTACATCTAATCAAAAATTTTGGATAGTTATGAAGTCTTTTTTGAGATTAGGGTCAAGGGCATTTTCATCATTTTCTGGCAAAAATAGCTATGTGCAAGTTTTTGAAAATTTAGATAGTTGAATGTAAAGGTTTAAAGTTGGGGGATAGTTATGTGCCTATAGTACGGAACAACTATCTGCAATTAATGAAACTATTTTCTTTTCAATTATTGAAAGGGCACTCACATTTTATTCATATCATTTGGAATGTGTATCTTTTGATTTGTGTTATGTTCTGATCTGAACAGTGAACTCAATGATACAATTGTAGAAGCTCAACTAAGAACAAGGCAAATCCCGCCTTCACTTCCAACCAAAGTTGCAATTCATCGCTATTTGCAGTCCAATAATCGCCTGCTCATACTGGTATGCTTGTTATCTCCATTGTTGGTTACTGATATAAGCTCTGTATCTTGAAATGGTGCTTCCATATTTACAGGGGTTTAATGCAACATTAACAGAAGTTACAGAACAAGCAGATACTACTCCAGGGAGAAGAGGTGGCCAAATCATTGATTTGGATTTACAGTTGCGCCCAGATTTGAAACAAATCTTAAAGAAGCTATGCGGTGATCCAAAGACAACTATAGTTGTCCTCAGTGGAAGTACTCGCAATGTCCTCGACAGTGTACTCACTCCATCTGTTAATTCACGATGTTACCCTTTTTTCGCCTTTTCTTTGCATACATTGCATCACAACCACTTTTGCAGAACTTTAGTGGATACAACATGTGGTTGGCAGCAGAACATGGGATGTTCTTGCGACATACTAAAGGAAATTGGATGACAACAATGCCTGAAAATCTAAACATGGATTGGGTCGATAGCGTTAAGGTTCATAACTCCATACACTATGTTTCGTGTTTATTTTTCATTACATGTATATTCAGAAGAGTGTAAAAATTATCACGCTTGTTTATTTTTCAGCATGTGTTTGAGTATTTCACTGAAAGAACACCTCGATCTCATTTTGATCTTCGTGAAACTTCACTTGTATGGAACTACAAGTATGCAGGTCTTGATAATATGAACACTTCAATCTTAGGTTTACTTTGTTGTCATTTTTACTTGGTTCATGCAAAAACTGTGTTTCATGTTTTCAGATGTTGAGTTTGGAAGGCTTCAGGCAAAGGACATGCTGCTACATCTATGGACAGGTCCGATATCTAATGCATCGCTTGAAATTGTCCAAGGTAGTCGATCTGTTGAGGTTCGAGCTGTTGGTATTACAAAGGTAATGCTATTTCCTTATTCTGATACTTGTCTTTTTAAGAATCTGATTTTCATGTTCAACTTTTACCACGAAAAAAACCTAAGGATTAATTGCAGATAGGCATAGCGTACTATACATCTTTAGATATAACTATTCACAACTTTAAAACGTTATTTACAGCTATCTAAACTTTCAAAAAAAATATTGATAGCTCGATTTCACCGAAAATGAAGAAAATACCCTTCACTCAATCGCAAAAATACCATTTTTCTTTCTTACAATCGTTATCTTTTAAGGCGTGTTTTGACATCTGATCAAAATATTTTTGGTAGTTATGCAGCTTTTTTCTAGATTAAGGTTAAAAGTATTTTCGTTATTTTTTTTTTTTTGGTGAAAATGAGCTATTTGCAACTTTCTGAAAGTTTTGGTTGCTGTAAATGAAGTTTTAAAGTTGTAGGTATCATGCCATAACCATATACAATTAACCTCGAAACTAAATATCGTGTGTATATACATATACAGGGTGCAGCAGTCGATCGAATCTTAGGAGAAGTAGTTCACTATAAAGGGATGAAAGAACCCATTGATTATGTACTATGCCTTGGCCACTTCTTAGGAAAGGTATGCATGTCTTCATTTCTATACAATGTATAAAATCTCCATAATCTCGCCCGTTTTTATTACAGATCATACCAGAATAACTACAAGTATGAGGATTAGAACGATAACCTCAAACATATCTAGTTTTGTTAAGAATCTTTCACTATTATACACTTTGAAAACATGCATTTCTGCTTTAGGACGAAGACATATACACGTTTTTCGAGCCAGAGCTTCCTCCGAATTCACCTCCTGCATCGAGAACCCAGCAGGCAAGCGGGCCAGGGTTCAAGTTCCCACATGGCAAGGGTTGGTCCAGGTCGCCTCGGGCCAAGAATGAACGCCAACGCCAGCTGAGAACTCCGGAGAGAATGAAAGCAAACAGTCCAAGGAATTGCTGGAACTCCCCAACAATGAATAACAAAATGTCACAGAGCGAAGGCTCTTCGGTGCTTGATCTCAAGGGCACAGATTACTTCTCTTGCGCTGTTGGGAGGAAGCGATCCAAGGCTCGATACCTCCTTGGGACTTCAGATGATGTTGTTGCATTCTTGAAGGAAATGGCTGAACTAGCAACGACAGTCTAGTGAATTGAATCAACCAACAATTTTGTCTTGAAAGCCTAGCATGGATGATCGTAGAGGTAGATATATATATATCAACATGAGATTGATAAAATCTCCTTTGAACCATTCGATATTTCAAAGAAGAAGAAGCAATAGGTATCAATATACAGATTCAGATATCGTTACCTAGTCTCTCTTTTTTTCCTGTTTGTGCACAGGCTGCTCTTCTTTTTTTCAGATGCTCCATGAACAACATACACTTGTGGCATGGCAAGCTAAATACAAGGAATAATTTGCAAAAACTACCCGAGTTATTCACTTTTTGCAAATCGTAGTCCTCTTTTTTGATAGTTGCAAATCAAAAATGCCTTGAACTTGCATTTTTGTTGCACTTTAGATAAATTTGTTCCAAAATGATGGATTTACCCTTTAAAAATAATTAAGTAAAAAACAAAAATCCAAAAATTTCATCCTGTTTTTCAAGGGAGGTGGAAATTCTGGATTTTTTGTTTTCTGCTTCTTTAAAAAAAAAAAGATCAGTGGTAAAATCATTTTGAAATAAATTTGCACAAAGTGCAACAAAAAACAAGATTAATGCACTTTTTTTTTTGCAATTATGAAAGAAGAAGGCTAAGATTTACAAAAAATGAATACTTAAAAGGTACTTCTTTTTGTAATTATCCTAAATACGATAATAACTGATTTTGTGATTATCCTAAATACGATAATAACTGATATATTGTCGTGGTTGGCTTAGTCGCTATCTCCTTTGTCCCAATGATCCGATCTAACTCTAACTCGTTCGCCTTTGAAGTGCATATACTTCCATTTACACCCATACCTCTTAATAACCAACTTCTGTTTCTCTTCTTCACCTAGTTGCTTAAAGGCGCGTGCCACTCTTCTGACAGTATCTTCATCTGGTTTCACTCCTAATTCCTCCATGTCTCCAAATACCTAAATTTCTCAAAATAAACATTAAGCTTAGTACCTACCATAAGCATGTAAATTATTAACTTGGAGGCTAAGTATTGAAAGTTCACACACCTCTATTATCTTATTTTGCATTTCATGATGATCGTATAAGGAGATCATCCTTGAGAACAACCGTTTTGGGATTGAACGTGTATGCGTATGCAAAATCATATTCCAAAGTGATTCAGCCTCATCGACCCTCTTGTCCATATCGAATGCTAGTAACAGAGCGTCGTATGTAGCCATTGTTGCTCCTTGGCCTTTGCTCAACATCCATTTAGCCACCTGAAGATTAATAACACATAAAATTTCTCTGACATCAACTCCACAAACCACAAGTTGTCACAAGAAAACAGTAACAAAACTCATGATCATGTAACTATTCAAAACTAAGAAATAGAGCAAAACTTTACATATCAGTTGTGTTACTTCAAATATGTAGTAGTGCATGTGAAGGTAATAAATGCATGTGGGTAATCCTCAAAGTTCACTAATTAGCTATTGCCAATGGTTTTATGCGTAAAATAACCTTGGAAATACACAAATCAAAGTGTGTCTATATCGTACTTGAATTACACGAATCCATTGCCTTCTCTTCCTAAGGATGACTAAGGCTTTTGCAGCTGCAACAAGTGGGAACTCTAGATCCCATGCCGTCCATTTATCTAATGCACCATAAACCGCATTTTTCTCATTAGGCAGCCCAGAAACCTGTCATTTCAAGTCAAGATAATGTGTTTTAGCAACCAATCCAATCGAGAAACTTAACAAGCTCATCATCATTTCCTAAGCTCAACCCGTCCCACACACACACACACAAAAATATATACAATATATGAAGGGAAAAAAACAGCAGGCAAGAATCGAAATGTGAAACAAACTTACAATCCTAACGAGATTTAGGGCTTTATGTCCAGACTTAGCCGAGTCCCTTTTCTTCCACAAGTGGTGCTCTATTTTCCCTGGCTTCTTCACTATTTTCCTACACCCATTACCGATATCATCTAACCAAACCAATTCACACAAACCCAATTGCTAAAAGCAAGTAAATTTCATGTCTTTTTTTAAAATTATTTTATTTTTATCAAAGATATCTTTAAAAAACTTCAATTTTGTGGGGGAGAAAAGTGGAAAATAAGAAAAATGAAGCAAGAAATTGCTTACTTACTTATCAACAGCTTTGGAGTGAGACTGTAGCGGTACAATTTCATTGTTAGAGCACTTGACACTGAAAATTCGTATCGCCTGCACGGGAAGAATGTTAAGAACAACATCTGAGAACACTTGAAATTGAAACAAAGAAAAAGTAGGGTTCGTGCTTGCCTTGTGGGAGAGAAGAGGAACCCATTTTGGGTTTCGCGAGTCTGAAATTGAGCAACCTGAGAACCCAGAACTCAACGAAACAGCATTTTGACAACAGAAAATCATGAGAAAAAGGTGAAGAAAGAAGAGGAGGAATAAAGGTATGTTTTAGGCCGCGGGAAAGGATTAGAGCAAGGAAGAAGAACAATTCACTGGTGACGTAGTGCTAAGCCTGCTAATATAATTGCATATGTAAGTATAATTTTGCAATGAAAAGTCCAAAATACCCTGTAATGTTTATCACAACGAGTACTGAATATGTGGAAATTTGATGAATATTGAAGGGTGTTTAGACTTTTTTGGTAATATTATAAATTTAAAATTTAAGATAGTTACGCATAAAAGACGTATAATTTACATTAACTATTCACAATAATAAGTTGGTCGGCTGTGAAATAAGCTCTCTTAATTTTGAGATGAAGAGTTCAAATCTCTTGTGGTGTATGGTTGGGACATTAAGTTTAGTTGTTCAGGAATTCGAACTTACTGAATTATTGGTGATATCAGAAAAATATAATACCATTACCCAAACCACTAAAATTTCAAATAGAACCTGTTTAGCAAATTAGCATGTATCTTTGAAAAGTGAGTCTTAATTTCAGATCTGTAACTACATTGACAACAACAAAAGCCTTAAAGTTTCATATTCAAGCTATAAGTACTCGAAAATTGACTCTTAACATGGCAAAAAAGAAGGATACCTTACAATCTTGTTTTAGGGCACTTATTATTACACAATCTACTACACTACTTAATCACACATACATTTCATGATTCAGTAACCTATGCTTACAATCTAACCAGAATGGCAGAATCTACACAGGTAGTGGATCGGGCCACCGTCTCTTGACCTCAGACTTCCATCGAACCTCCTTCAGCTTCCCGTCAACTTCATAATCCCTTTCCATAACTTGGTTAATTCCTTCATCAGAGTACCACCCAACCCCAATACACAAAACCCCGTCTTTCTGGACATCAACATAGGCAGTGACTCCACCCGGAAGCCAGAGAACTGTAACATCTTGCATGTCCACCATCTCTTCCTCCCTGAAATAGATTGGGTTCCCCGGCCACTCCCTCTTCTTCAAGTTTTCCATGCAGAAGTACACATAAGGAGCATTGTTGCTCTCTGCTAATGTCATATCCTCACCGTATATCGGGGTTGCACTTATCTCAAAAACCTTCCAGGACCCGGCAAGCTCTGACGGCTTTGTTCTTTTTCGCTGAGAAAATGGCTTTAGATCGAATTCTGTATCACTGTTTGAGATAGATAAGGTCAGAGGCATGAATAATTAAGGTTTTAGATTAACGGAATTAATCATAAGATACCTTTCATCGGGAAGATTTGCAGGACTGACCCATTTTTCCTCATAAACGGCAACTCTCAGTATCTGGATGTCTGCACCCCCATCTTTGAATTCGATAGTATGAACAATGCGGAGCCTTTTGTGGCAACCTTTAACCAAGCACTGGGCAAGGCAGCAATACAGAATTAAATTTATCATCATGTTGTTTTAGGAAAAATCTCACTCAGCTACCCCTAACTATGCACCATTCTCAACCAATTACCCCTAAGTTTAAAACGTTTTTGACAACCCCCTTAAGTTTTTTAGTTCATTTTACCCCAACTCATCGTCAAAAACTTTCTAAACTTAGGGGTTGTTGGTTGAGAAAGGCACATACTTAAGGGTAACCAAGTGATATTCTCCTTTTTTTATCTACTAAATCAGGTGTGTCAAAACATTTTGGGCTCAAGACCTTGCTTATGTAGAAGTAAGGGAGCACATATGTGTTCAGTTGAAATGTTCCATAAAAATGTGCAAGAGCTGAATATACCTGTTCAAACTTGAAAGTTGGAGAAAGGAAATATGTCGACTCATCAGCTTCGCCAACTGGAATATCCAGAGGACCCCGAGAATATGATCCATCCTGAAATAAATTAAATCACTTTTCACGAACAGAAATAATCAGCAAAGTGAGAATGGACAAAAATATATAATCTTCACAAAACAAGATTGAAATACATCTCCTTTTTTCTGAAGTCATTATGATTAAATGAATCTCTTCAGTATATTTCATACCATGTAAAACACTTTACCATTTTCATGTTTATTGTATGCTTGGCTTGCATGACTTAGGAACTGAGACAAATGTTAAATGAAAAGAAAATGTAAAATTCCTAATACCAAATAACCAAACATTTATATTTTTAGAATATGTTTTTTGTTTATCTAACTTTCCATTTTATCTTGACACCGAAATTCAATTAATCCAAATGGTAGCAACTAGGAACTGAACTGGAATTGGAACTGGAAGGCATTATAAAGATCTATCATTGCCAACTATATATATCATCACTAGAAATCTTCAGCTATTATTCAATAGAATTAGTCTCACAAACAGAAAAGGTTAGTTAAACAATATAGGACAAAAAACATAGAAAAAAATCGAATAGCTAATCACTAATTGCTGCTTAAATGAAGAGAGAATGAAACAAAATTGTACCTCAAAGAAAACAAGACCGGGTTCATTGCCCATGACATCTTCTTCCATCACATCACTAGTACCCAAATCAAAAGACTGAAAATCAGGCAAAACTAGATCTGTCACACCCTTTGAGGGTGAATATTCATCTTCATATTTACGCTGCTCTTGGCGTTGTATTTCACCATGAGGGTTCAGAGTGACCCAATTGATCTTCCTTTGAATTTGAGATGTTTCCCCCATAGACTGAGACGGGACTGCCTCAATGCGAGAGAGTGTGTAGCAGTCATAAAGGTATTCACCCTTCTTTCCAACACCAAGAGGATCCATTTCAGCATTCATGGGAGAAAAAACCGCCCCCACACCCTTCCATATGCCACTTACACTACTAGCAAATGTGTTCCACATTGGTATTATAACCGGTTCCTAAATAGAAAGAAACCTTCTTTAACTCTTATGAAGCTCAACACAATTCCTTTCTACACCCAAATAATACCCCGCCATATTGTATAAACGAATCCATCAAATCCAATATAACCGGAAGTGTACAACTTTAAAAGAACAGTTTGATATAACCAAGTCATATAGTCCACACTCCACGTAGCTAAATGCTAGTTCTCTTTCATTTTCGCATCAACTAAACATTCACCATAAACAAAATCCACAAACGCACAACTCAAAAGAACAGTGTAGTGCAGTCTACACGAACCATTCAATCACAGTAATTTCGTAGTATTTTCCTTAGTGTTCTCAGCAACCAAGCATATTCAACGTAAACAAAATCACAGACTACACAAATAGTAAACATTAATTAATCAGAAGAATACAACTAGAAAAGAACAGCTGGGTCTACACAAGTCATTTAACTAGATATTATTTTTTTTCCTTTATTTTCTCAGCAACCAAACATTCAGCATAAACAAAATCCACAAACTAGACAAACAGTATGCATTAAATGATTAGAAGCCATAAACTGAAACTGAGCAGATCAATTTGCTGAAATTATTCGTTTCCTGCAACTTAATATCAATTATCCTTTATTTTATCAGCAACCAAACATCCAGAATAAACAAAAGTCCACAAAATACACGGAGTATGCATTCAACGATTAGAAGCCATCAACTGTAATTGAACAGCTCAATTTTTCAAATTATTCGTTTCCTGCAACTTAATATCAAATTTTATTCATTTTTACCAGCAACAAAGCATTCAGCATAAGCAAATTCCATAAAAACGGGAAGTACCTGAGCTTGGAGAACAGTCTCAACTTCCATTAACATGGCTCCAGTGACCAAGACTCGATCACCTTTGTTCCCTTTTCCTTTAACCAATCTCTTCCCCCTTCCGCGCCGACCTCTATTGCCGCTCGGCTTGTCCTTCTCCGACGAGGCCATAGCGAGCTCATTGTCGACGCTCCAAACATTGTCCTTCTTCCCCTTCAATTTGATATCTTTATTGTTGCGTTGATTCTGGCGCTTCTGGTTCTGGGCAAAGACGATGTGTCTGTTAGGGTTTCTTCTGGGTTTACGAGCAGAAGAGGGCGAGGACAAGAAGATGGGTTTATTCGAGAGCAAGTGCTGAAACCCTAGAAATTGGGGGTTGGTGGCGAATGTTTTGGAAATGCTCAAACTTGATAACTGCATGTTGGATTCTCTGGTTTTAGAGAGACTGTATCCAACACCGAAAGTTGGAGATAGATGAAGAAGAAGAAGGCGGTAATGTTGTCGTTTCATGATTTAACACTAATTAACAAAAAAAATTGAAAAGAACACTGATTTAGTGATTAACAGCTGAATTGAACGGCCCTAATAAAATCAACAGTATCAAAACAAATAAAAATGTTGCGAAATACAAGATACTTACACAACGGAGAGAACAAATATTAATTTAATAAGAATGAATCTTTTCCGAGGTAAAACTAAGACTAAGGACAACGCAAGGTATGAGCTGATCTTTTGTCTTTGTGCTTATTCTATATGTCGAGATAAAAAAAAAAAGAATCGAAAAGACTTCAACAATTTATAAAGTGAGTTGACTCGTGTGATGCTCTAAAATAGCTAGAATAATTGGTCGGCTACACGTGTCATTACAAAAAAATCGTTGCAATGATTCTTTTTACAACAATCGGTCCTTTTTTTTAATTATTTTTTCTTTATAAATACCATCCTTCAAATCCTCACATCCATAGATTTTCGACACTCTCATTGAGAAACTCTCTCTTTGCTATCATTTTCTTCTCAAATTGTAAAAACTCTAATACAAAATATAGCTGATCCCAAATCTGCCCTCTAATTCATAATCTGTGGAATCATTAGATTCCAAAATAGTGGTTGTGTCGTCTGTAGAATCTCAGTCTGAATCATATATTAAAAGGTATTTTCTGTTGCATGTGACAGTCTTTTGAGCAAATCGATCGCATTGTCGCAGGTGCAGTCAAACGAAAGATGCGATGCAGCCTATACG
>JAYMSW010001785.1:0-15349 GCA_036897725.1 Erodium texanum | reverse complement strand
GCAGATAGGTGCGCTACAATCCGCCTTCGATCCTCTCATTTAGGTATAGTTTTTGTTGTATGCGGCACATAAGCTATGCTCTGTGAGAAGCTGGCTGCAGGAATTTATTCTCGCCAAGTCTAAGTTTTGTGAGGGCTTTTACTCTGATCATTCGTCAATTGTTTATATATATATATTGATTGATATATAAAATTATCGGTATTTATATTTCTAAAAAAAAAAATTCCATTTGATTCGTTTAGATGCACAAAGAAACCACAACGGGCCACATTAGGCCCATATTTTCGAAGGGAGAGCCCAACAAGCCATCGTATATAAAAAGGAAACATAAAAAAATGGAGGGAAACGAAGACGAAATGGCCGCAATAAGCGGTAAATTTCTAAATTCCTCATTCGGAGACTCAAATCCAGATTCAAATCTCAGTCTCTCCGAGGCTCGTCTCTCACACACACTCTCTCTCTTGCTCGTCGCGTCAATGGTGGCATCGCAGCATCCGATTCACAGGTGCGATCCTGAGCTCCTATGCCGTTGCTTGTTCTTATTTTTTCACCGAGATCTGTGCATGTCGATTGATATTCCGTCGAAGACCCGAGTAGCTCGTTTTGGGCTTCGTTCGATTAATTTGATTTTTTCTTTTCCGATTACTAGTGTCAATCTCGTGAACTGATCTCGATTGGTTTTGTTTCCTGATTGGCGATTCCTGGTCAGAGTTCACAGATTCGACGAATTTGCAATGCGTATACAACTCGCAAGCTTTCTCCAGAGTCAATCGCTCATCGGCCTCAATTGCATCACAGTGTTCAATATACAGGTGCGATTCTGATATGCAATAATACGAGAATTGTTTTATTTTCTCTAACGCACTTTGAACTAGTTTGACTGATCAAAATGCTATCTGTGCAACTTTTGCTTTTTGCAATTCATCATAGTAAATATTGAAAATTACTTTATAGTGTTGATTTAGTGAAAATTAGTTTATTGTAATTTAGTTGTGAAAATAGTTAAGGTTAGTTTGTGCCTGTTTCGTCTGACTTTTGATGTCGTCTCTACTGGTCGGTGTGTCAGCATGAGATCGGTGTTTAGTGCCAGCTCAGTCTGGTTATGAGACTGGTTGTGGTGTATGCCCCGGGCGTTTCAGTGGCTGTACGGTGTATTCTGATGCACTGTTTGGGGAATGGATTGCGGCTTATAGCCATATTTGTGTTTAAAAAAAAAGGAGTTTAACTGCATGCAAGTGATTGGTGATGAATAAGCCATTGCTCAACACTGGCTAGATGCTTGTTTCGCATCGGAAGCATTAATCAATAGCTTGAGCTTTGCTAATCATAGTTTTCAATAGATGCTCAATGATTTCTTTTAAATTCCCGTGCCTGTTTCAAGATATCCTGATCATGCTCAAATTTGAGTCTGATACTAACTAGTTACAACCTTGCAATTGCACTGATGAGTTATAATCTCAGTAAAAATCCTAAAGTAGTTTACATGCACACTGATAACATAATTTAACTAAACTTCCATCTTTTCCCTCTTCCTGAGCATAAATAACAATTGGTAAATGCTGTACCACTAATGTCAGTCTCGTAGTACTCTCTAGGCATCCTTCTCAGAATGTAGTGGCTTTATTACAGGACAAAGTGAGCGTATCATCTTCTATTCATTAACTGTCCTACCTTTTGACCTGGGCAACTTGCTGATTGGGAAGTGAAACCTGGCCATTAGAGGACGGGGAGCCCGTGTTTTATGGTCAAATCCTCTTACACAAACATATCCTGCATTTGTTTTAAGATGATTGTCAATAATTTGCAAAAAAAAAAAACATAAATAATCATTGGAATTTGATATCTTTACACACATACCTCTCCAGAAGCAGTGCTGAATGCCTTCAGTTGGTAAGCCTGATAGGAAAAAAGCATTTTAAATGCCATTGAACCGGAAGGAGATTCACTTTTCACGTACTATGATTTATTAGGATCAAGTTCTTTTCTTATAAGTTACCTTTGAATATAGATGGCACCGAGGTTCCAAAATATACTGTTCGCCTTGGCAGGTTCCATATCCAAGACCTTGGAACATGAATTGGGTTGAGACTGGAGTCATGGTCAGCAAATACCTGCATGTAAAGGACAATTAGTATTCATAACCTCTACCGTTTAAAGAGAAATAAGATACAGTAGCATTTGTTGGAATGTATACCTCGTTAACTTGAAAGTACGTTCCATTCAGTGGAAAGCTTCCTCTCATGGCTGTTCTGCATGGTATCTGTTCACGATGTTTGAAACAAAGATCAGCATTTTTATTCAGACATTCGACACGTGTTGTGTACTGTGCTGCTTCTATTTCCCCCCTTTCATTTCCAAGAACTATACTTGGTCATAATTAATACTCACCAGAAGTGTCCCTCGGACCATTTGTGAGTTTGCTTCCCGTATACTGCTGCACGTGAAACATGTCTTTTGGTCGCATAGCTTTCCAGACTCTTGGGAACTACATCCTCCTTCAGGCGGTTGGATTGAGTTTGGTGTTTCACCTGATCATTGGTGGTGGTTTCAGTAAGCAAACAAGCATTAGTTCATCATCTTATCAGTTCTTTTCTCTTTTGTCTGAACAGATACTTGACACCTTTGATAAGTAACCAAAATGATCTCATTATGAGAGTTTTTAAATATTGTTTACTTACCTGGTGTCCATATAGCCAAAAGGTAAGAACACGGATCATCGGGCTCTCTATTATCCCTCTGTAAGATAATGGGGTGAAGAAATAAGTTAACAAATGTAAAACTAAAAGGGTAAAAATCCCTTTTAAGTGTGTGTGTGTATAGTAACTAACCCCTTCTAGAAGAGGATGCGAGTCTGGTAGTTCATAGCTGCATGACGGTGGAGCAAACAATTAGTATACATTTTCCCAGTACAGATAATAATACTTGTTAAAGTCTAAAACTATCTCTGTTCTATTTTCTTGGCATCGTTCAGTGCTTTATTTGCATGAGTTAGAAACAGCTACTGTCTATGTATCTATATGCTGCATCCACATACATAACCACAATTCTCGCATATTGGCAATTGAAAGGGTCAAATAATTGGAATTTAAACTTCTTTGGCTTATAATTGAAAAATCTATCCATATAAAGCTAGTTACTAAAATCTTAGGCATACCCTCAGCCATTAGTAGGTAAGGAATGCTCTGACTTACACTTGATGCTCTGTTCGCAGTCGACTCACATTCTTAAGCTTGGGCATTGGAAGAGATGCAGCTTCTGGAGTTAAAGCAACCAAAGCCTTGGACATCTCACCTTCTTGCAGTTCCATGTTCTTTTCCATATAATTTTGTAAGTTCTGAGTGAACTCTTCAATGTTCAGTTTGATTGTCGGGATCTCATCAGGATCATCATAAAAGGCATCTTCAATGTCATGTTCTAGATCTTGATTGTTTTCAGGCTCAGGACTCGCTGGTTCTTCAATAATGGGCTCGCATGAACCAACAACAGATTTCTCGCCTACTCTGAGGTTTGCTCCCAATTGCATACTTCCTTCCAATTGTTGAATGGCTTGAGGTGGAGGCAGGGGCAATCCATTGATGTGCACAGCATTGTCCAGGTTAGCTGTTTTTTCAGTAGCTGGCACTATACTCTTCTCCTCTGGTGCCGGCAGGGCAAGCCTTGCACTGCAATCAGCATTTATTCATTAGTAAACTGATATTACAACAGTTTTCTGCATATTATGAAAAGGCTTGTTTCTACTCCACTAAAAAAGTCTTCTTTTTATTTTATTTTATATATGTAATGAGCAAGTCTGAATATACTAATGTTCTAATGTGCAGCTGTCCATATTGATAACTGAATGTCCAGGAGACTAGGACAAGTAGATAAATTTAATGGACTGTCTTCAATTCGAAAAGGAGAAGTTTGAAAATTAGCATGCTGGTAACAGAGGTGCCAACATAGATCCTATCACTTGCAGACCTTGCAAATGCACTGGCAAAATGCCTGCACTCTCCTCTCATTGGACATGCATTACAGTTTGGTTTGCTTTTTGTGCAGAAAACCTGCATAAATTGCAAAGTATGTTATCAATTTTGGCACTGGCTAATAGTTTATCCTTGAAGAAAACAGTTAACACTAGAAACAACTGTAGTTTACCTTTCCAAATGTTATCATCTGGTAATGCAGTTCATACCTGTTAGCAGTTAATCCAATGTGTTAGTCAACAGTATTGGAACAATAAATTGTGTCAACATTTTGGATGTTTTAATATTTATTGTAGCACTGTAAAAAGAAATTCGTCTTACAGTTGTTTTTGTTCAAGCTTGCATAGTCGGGGCCAGAGATATCTCTGAATGGATTCCAAAACCGGGTACCTACGTAGGGCCAACAAAATTAAGTCTTCTGCCATAGGTGTATATAATTAGCAACAATGAGTTATTGTCTGATATAATACTCACAGTTCTAGAAGATGCAACTGAAGGGACTCGGGCAATGGCTGTAGGGGAACCCATCCTAGCCTCACGGCTATACGTCCAACATTTGTGTCGACCTATCAAAGAGACACATACGAAGGTTGAGCCCTGTGTCGTTTATTATGTTAATGCATACTTTACAGGCTATACTTACTGGAAAAGCAAGATGGTGAAGTGTCAATAGCCGGACACACTCCACGCTTTTGAGCCCCAATCCACGTATACTTAGCAGATACTCTCTGCAATTACAAGTATGAATCTATTTGATATATATGAACAAATGGGGGAAGTAATGGACCAAAAACTCGATATATTGTTCTACAGAAAGCTATCATGTGATAAAAAAGAAATATGTTTTCTCACTATTTGGAGGACGTTACAACAATTATGTTGCCTTACTTTGCTTTGTCAGGTGAAAGATCTCTTAACCATTCAAGATCAATACTTCCATGATCTTTGACCAGTCGGTTAAGAAAAGCCTGCAAAAAGTATGAAATCAATATCATGTGATCTGATAGTTTTATTTATTTATTTGAGATTGAATTTTGACTCCATATATCCACTTCTCATAAAATCTTATACTGGTACCTTGATTCTTTCCGCAAGCATGTTGTTCATTCCACGTTCTTTGATTGTGTCTGCAATATCATTAACATCTGCACATCTTACTGCTTCCCAATCTAGTGAATCCATTGTGTTTGGTGTTCTTTCTCTCTTCTTGCCATTTGCTTCCGCTTCTCTCCGTAAAGTATCCCAATCAAACTCATTAATTATCTCCCTTCCAACCCTTCTACTCTTTTGCTTTGCAGCATTCATTTCCTTGAGCGCCTGGTCCTCTGCTGCTTTCTGCTTAGTGTTTCTCTGGTTATCAGATCCAGTGATTGTGCTTTCTGTAACATCTAGGGTTTCTCCTGCAAGGTTTGGCAAATTCAAAGTTTGCTGCACCTTCTTATTTTGCTCTTGAGCCAACTTGTCAACATTACTATCACCAACAAACCAATTCTGAGACTGAATGATCACGTTTTCATCTCCTTGAAGATCGCTTCGTCGATCATTCTCACTGCAAGATTTTGAGGATTCCAGAACAGTCAGAGGGTCTTGGATTGCACCTTGGCTTCCAGATTCTCCTGTTAGTGTGCTTTGCTCACTTGTGCTATGTGCATCTCTAGAGTTTTCTCCACATGGGATATTCACACTCTTGTGACTTGAAATTTCATGTAGCATGCTGGATCCTGCCATCTTTAGAAGCTGTGCGAAAGTGGGTTCAAGCCTGTTTGCAAGCTCTTCTGATTCAACGGTGTTTTGAGAGGAATTCACGGAGTTCTGGGATGATGCTACATCATTTGCCTCTCTTCTGCTCAGTGC
Source organism: Erodium texanum (assembly GCA_036897725.1). NCBI lineage: Eukaryota > Viridiplantae > Streptophyta > Magnoliopsida > Geraniales > Geraniaceae > Erodium > Erodium texanum. Next base: position 9,530 of record JAYMSW010001785.1, on the reverse strand, counting down.
AAAACTTGCTGTTTCTGACCTGGTGGTTGGAACATGGTACATCTCTAAATCAATTTCAGAAAAATTCAATGCACTGCATTTTGCTTTGTCTATTAAACTGGTATTAACAGTGTTGATTCCAGGAGATACATTGCTGCTGACAACTTCTTTTTCTTCATTATGCTCATTATCATGGAGTGTCATAGAACTCTGATCACAAACTTGTTGAGTTGACATTTTATTCATCCATTCTATAGTCTGTTCTGAATCTTGCATGCATACTTCTGGTTCTTCCAATGGATTGAGATTGCTCCCTGACTTGAGGGGATAGCGAGCAGCAAGTGACATATATGCAGAACTGCAACGAAATGAACAAATAGGTTTAGGGATTCCTCATTTTTTATTTGTTGTACTGTTCTCTACTAACTATTTTAGAAATCAGGCTTCACCTAGAAAGATGGTCTGAGACATTCTGAGTTAGAAAAACTCCAATAACTGAGTCCACAACTGATCCCTTCCACCTAGAGAAGCGTCTATCACCTGTGGAAAGTACACCATACTGTTATGATATAAAACTCACAAGTTAATTTGGTGAGAATATAAATAGAAATCTTCTATTGCATAATGTCACTGTATGCAATTTTGATAAGCTCAAGTAGATTGTATTTGGATTTGATATGGTAAGTAGTATTTACGTTTTATAAACTCAAAATAGAGGTCCTCAGATACTCAAATAGATAATGTTAGATTTGCAACTCGAGGTAGAGTGTGAACTCTTAACATTAATAGGTATATTAATTAACTTTGCTTTAGAGATATCTGAATATGTTTTCAGATGGTAGCTTTAGGATTAGTTTCTTGAAAATCAATATCTCTTAAACGTTTCTAGAGGTCTCTGTCAGTACTCTTAAACAATAACATGCATACTTTATAGAAATTATGAAAGCTAAGAGAATTTTTGTAGAGCTCCATTATACCTTGTACTAGGTGCATGCGTGCAATAAATGAGTCTGCACGTCCACGGAAGACTCTTCTTTCTTCTTCCCACCATCTTCGTTTCTCTTCATCTGTTCCATCAATACCTTCATTGTTTATATTTTCCAGCAGAAGCCTCCATACCTTATTAGTCTCGTCATCAAGCTCAACTTTTGGGCGTGGGCGGTGTTTCCTAATAGGACTAAATGCACCCTGAAAGGGTACAATATTGCCATCACTTCTATAATATACAAGTGCGTTCTGATCTTGATTATAAGGGACAAGTGTGTTCCTCTCTTGATATAAGACCCTGTTAGTGTTACTTTCTCTGTTGATGTCTAAATACTTGAACTGCTCAGTTACTTCATCAATAAGATCTTGCCATATCATTACTTTTGGACCGCCACCTGCAGTAAATGGTTTAAATAAAATAAGACATTGACTGAAGGTGCATATACTTGAACATAGATCCTGAAATTTTTGCTTTTAGTACCTGATGACTTGGTAGAGGACTGGTGATGCTTATATAAGACAATTTGTTGGTGCAGTGGCATATTGTTTGTACAGGAAGATGCTAAACTGGAAATGTAGTTTCTCGCCTTAACTTGCTTCTTTGCAAGTGTTGGTGGCTTATCTGCAACACGAGAATCTATGCATATACTTTGTTGCTCTGAACTTTTAACTCTCTGTGTATCACCATTGACTAACACTTGTTTGGCAGAGTATGTAGGCTGCACTCGACACTCTGTACGCTTGGCAAGTGATGCCAAGTCATGAACCTGAGTCCAATGGTTGGCTTTAGGTGCAAAAGGGTATGCTTTGACCTCATCTCGATGACATGTTCTTGGTGGTTGCATTGCATTCTTCATATCAGTCGAACACGATGATGACGTGTTAGACATGACTGAGGTTTGTCCCTTTTCAGATCTACCCTTCTTGTAAATATTGGGAAAGTGCAATAACGATGCATAGAACTGTAAGGTGTTAAACTGAACCCCATTTCTATTCGTATTGCTTGCTTCTTCTATCACATGTGAACCTTTCCTCTTTGCTCCCCTTGCTTGTACTTCTCGAGTCAGAACTCCACTGGTGCTGCAGGTGGAATCATTTGGATTTGTTGAAGCTGATAAAGTGTTCATCCCCGTTTTTGCAATGTCTTTGTGTTTGTCACAAACATTCACTTGATCGCAATCCTCCAATACTTCCGAACAGGTGAGATCATACACGCTGCCTGCTGGCCTATTTTCCATCCTTGATTCAATTCCTTGACTAATTTGTGCCCTTGATTTTGACTTATACATCGCTTCATTACAGAACTCTTGCACCCTTGATTCAGAATATAAATCAGAAAATGGCCTCTGAGTCGAGCTTTCACCTTGCTGCTGATGCCGAGTCTGCTGTTCTCCTGTGCCAAATTTCAAGGCCCGTTTGCACGAGTTCTTGGTAGGCTGAGGCTCAAGAGTTTTCGGATCAGCTAAATCGCTAGCTTCAGGAGTTGCTGGCTTATTTGCTTTCCTCACGTACTTCCTCTTACCAGTTGGGTTTTCCACCAAACCATTAGTCTTTGGGGCCATTGCCGGTTTTGGAGTTTGCTTAGGTTTGGCTTCTGTAACCACTTTCGGTCTGTGCTTTCTCCTCTTTGGTTTCTGCTGTGGTGTTTTGCACAGCTCAAGCTTTTCGCTCCCTCCCTCCTCGGAGATGAGATTAACATCAACTTTTAAGGTAGCAACTTCATTCTCATTTGCCTCATGATATTCAATGCCATGTGCATGCAAATTTTGTTCTTCAGAAACACTATCATTTTCTGCTCTTCCAGCTTTACCTGGTGTCAAGGGTGCGAACTGAGGCATATCTACATTCCTTACTGCCCTGGGAGGAAAATTAAGGTCATAGGTGAACTGTCCTGGAACCGAAAGTCCATCTGTGAAATATCATCATTGAAACAAAACTGCTTAGCAAGCAAAGCAATAAATACATTTACAATAGAATATGGTAGGCTTTTCTACAAACATTATTGTTTGTGAACATGTTTTCATTTCTGTTTCCATATACGAACCCAAAGTAACCAGAATTTCTTATGTTTCATGCAGTGAAACAATGCAACAAAAAACCGGTGGAGCATGCATCATTCGTTATGGCAAAGCTTCGACTCCATAACCTGAATATCTTCGTTATATGGGCCTTCGATTAACACTCAGATATTTGTTACAAGTTTGGTTGCAGAGCTATAATTTTCAACCAGGTAAAAAACATGGTTTCACATTCTACTTCCCTAAAAATAGTTTCCCCTGTACTAGTCAAATCTTTCATATAGGTCCTCTATTACTCCAGTACCATTGACACATTTATTCTAGTGTAGCAGTAGGGAGACAGGCACTACATACACACTTAGGCCCTACAAAAGTAAGAGTCTCGTGTACTGTACGACCTTTTTTTTGTATGGTTACTAACATTTATTTAAAATGCCAAAGTAGGGGAGACACAACATAGATAATGTGTCTCTCCCAGGTCCCACCTAAGAGAGAGAGTCTCGTGTATTGTACCGTCTTTTTCTTTTTATGCATGGTTGAGTTGAATCAGATTGTGTTGTTGCAATTCAAGTGTTAGGTTACTCACCATTTTCTGCTGGGCAGCTACTGTGAAACAGGAAACTTGATCCAGGTGCAAAATTGTGCGTTGGAAGCGCCAAGGCTCCGTGGCTGGCGCCAATGTGCCCGGTGGCACCAGGATTCCCCGCTGCTGCAGATGCCGCCTCCGCGAGAGCCAAAAGGTCGCCAAAGGATATGTCCCATTGGTCCATGGCACCAAGTGACTGTTCCAGGCATATCCCGGCCGTGTCTCCGGCAACAAAAGCTTCCCCATTTCCGGCTCCAGCTCGACCTTCTTCACCATAACCAGGTGCAATTCCCTCTAAACCCGACCAATCTGTTCCGTTTCGCTTGTTTTCTTGCATTTCTGTGTGGATCGGGTGTGTTTTTGTCACAAGGGTCTTAGAACACTGAAACTGTAAATCCTCTCCCAAAAATCTGACCCTATCCGTTGCTTGAATTCAAGAACTTTGTCACAAAACCGTACCCTCTTGCACCAACTTCACCAAACCCTCTTAGCTTTAATCCCAATCCCAAATTACTGAAAACAACAATAAATTGGCAGATAAAGAAACATGAAACACAGAAAAGGACCAGAGATTGAAGAACAAGAGCCATTCTGGTTTTTGGAGCCAAATCACTCCATGGACAGGCCCTAACTGGTCATAGAAACCAGAATCAGAGTGAGAATAGAGAGAAAACACATCAATTGAGACGATTTATTACCTCAGGATTAAGTCAATACCGGTGATCTGATCTTGTCGGGCAAAGGTGACCGGAAGGTGAAATAGCGAGGTTGAGAGAAAACAAAAAAGGAACACCGAACGGAGAGATAGATCATAGCTCTTTTTTACATGGGCAGTGTGTAAATCTTTCCAGGTACAGAACTCATCCATTTTAGGACTTGAGATTGAGGTCATGATTTTCTTCCACGAAACAGAGATGGTATTACGTATCATTCAGCCGTAGCAACAGGAAAATAAATTCTCATAATATAAACTTTAAGTCACTCCGTCCATTTCATAAAATACTTCACGAGATGGGTTTTTATTTGATTATACTTTAATCTTTTTGTTTGGAAATATGCGTATCCATATTTTCCGTCTCGATGTACATTTCGGGTTATTTTTTGTCGAGACATATTCAGGCGAATTCATATATTCTTTTTTTTTTTGAACAATGCGAATTCATATATTCAAACAATATATATTTTAGAGTATTTGGACGTATAGTTTGTAATAATCTTAATAAAATATTTATTGTAAGACGGAGAGGCCAAGTAAGATTAGAAACACATATTAAATGCCTAGCAGACACGTAGGCATTATAGCACACTTTGGTTTGGCAAAGACTCGGGAGTGTTAAGCGTGGAAGCAAGAGTAAATAAGTAATACACGTGACTAGCTGAAATCCAAAAGAGTCCACGTGGCGGCACAGCCTTGACACATGGCACGTGAGAGCAAATTGTCGATTACATATAGGTTTGCCAAAGACGTAGGCGTTAAGCGCCGTGACCAAGGTGCTGCTTTTGTTTCTTTGTAGCTTATCTGCAAGTTCCGAGTCTAGACGGAGCCGTTACTCGTTAGTGGTTCCTTCTCTACTGTCACAGCGGTGCGCGCATTATTATGACGGGTTTGGTGAGGTGAATATAATAGGTTATCATTTAAACGCTAATCGGCACGGATTCGGAAGTACGTATTTAAAATATTTATTAATTATATCACTTAATGTTAAATATTTTTAGTTTTTGATATTATAGAAATTTGAATAATACACCTAATTTGAAACGGTTTTTTGATATTATATATTAATTGGTCTTGCATGCTTCCAATTTGTTGTCATGGAACTGGCTTTTGCCGTTAAAAGTAGGCAATGGCATTGTCTATCATGATACTTTCACTGAAGCAAATGTGTATCCATAAAAAGTACTTTGATGTCGTTGTTGTAATCATTGTCAACTGTTTTAACTGTGACATGTGTTGTTACAAATAAATCCGTTTTATAAATTTAGTTGATATAAAATAATTTAAAACAAAGATAGTTATGAGTTTGCCAATAGTTAATTTTAAAGGTTTCTATATAGTTTTGGAATTATAAGATATGATAAGTTATGGCTTGGGTTTGCTTCTAGTATATTATACTTTTCACATATACAATTATTATATGGTATATGTATAATTATCACATGTTTGTAATTTATATTTTATTTGATTATATGAATATCATATCATGTTTGATATTTATGTAAACTATTGAACTTGTTGCAATGCAACAGTCAGGACTTTTTCCAAAAAAAAACATCATTCTTGATCGGTCCCTACCATTTGCGAGCCTCGCGTAATGAGGAATCTAGGACTGTGCTACAATCACCTAACCTTTTCTCTGTTGTTGTCTATTGGCTCGTTTCTTAATTCTTTATAGCTACCTGCAAGCTTTTGCCTTACAAGGGATAGAGAAAATCCATCAATTGGAAACCGTATAGGAAATGCACAAATGGTGGATTTAGAAGAGCATAAGGTATTTTTGGGAATATCTTGAATCGAGAAAGTGTTATATAATCATAGAGTTTATAATTACTTTTGATTTAATATTTTACGGGTCTAAATCAGAATTCATATAAAAAAATTATAATCATTTGAAAATATGTTGCGTAATATCTTTTTATTTTAAAATATTTTTTTGACTTAAAACTTTTATCAAATTTTTCAATAACATGACTCACAACTTATTAGGAGGTGTATTTGAAATACCAGGTACAAGACAGAAATGTTAAAAGACATTCCAAAGTAGTTTTTGTTAGTTTTGAAAAAAAATAGCGTTTCGTATATATCATTTACTATATTACTCTAATCTAAATTCCTACTCCTTTTGCTGTTTCACCCACAAATGCAAAAATAGCATCTACTATCACTTATATGTATGAGTGCATCATTCATTGATTGTGTGCCCCATGCCCATGCCATGTGAGCTATGACTCATTAATGGGCATCATCATTCATCAACATGACAACGATGGATGATGATGATGAGCTGTTACGTGAAACCTACATCATTCATTTCAATAATGCAATGGTGGGGGAAATTGAACATTCTAGTTGAACGAATGGATTTGCCGGGTATTTTCAAACAAGCATTTATTACATTTTTCATCAGAACACGTTTGTCACCTTATATTTTAGCGTTAATCATACCTAAATTTTTTTAACGTATACTCGGATTTATTTAGATATTCAATACTTGTTATTCTTTTAATGAATATCTAAAGTTCTTAATTGTATCATTTTTAATGGTTTCGATCTATAATTGTTAGATTTCAAACTAAATGAGGAAAATACCCCTCATAAGTAATAGATTCACTAACAGTGATACGATTAGAAACTTTAGATTCCCGCTAAAATAATAATAAGTATTGAGATATCCAAGAAAAATCTAAATATACGTTAGGATATTTAGATGTAGTTAACCTTTTATTTTATTATGACAATCCAAAAAATAAATAATATTACCGTATTCAGTCTTTTACCATCAAAATTTATTTTTTAGATGGTCAAATACTTGTACTCTTGATCTGGTTATTAAGATTTAGGTTATAAAAAACAGTATACAAGCTATAAAATATCTTTTATTGACAACAAAATAACGAGATCAAGAGTACAAGTATTTGACCATCTTGTCTTATAGATGCAACAAAACACCTACCTCACTCCCATGGGGCACTAGGAGGTATGGGTGGAATGGGAGGATGTTTATTTTGTTAATCAATAAGATGTTAGTTTAATTTGATTTTGGACACGTATCTCTTGTGGTATTTGGTTTCACAATTATTGTGGCTTTAGAACGGCTTATTCTAGTAGGTTTGGTACGTTATACTAATATTTAGTGGGACTTCTGCGTAGGTCATTGATCATTTTTGACATTGTTTCTTTTGTATAAGCTCTCGACAGTTGAGAGTCATAGTCTGACGTGACCAATTTGGTCGGATGTATTTTTCACTATAGCTAGTCTCTTTCTATTGTGATGGTATTCTCTGTCTAATAGAATCGTTCTTGTTTCAAAAAAATAAATGTAAATAGGTGTTTGCTATGCCTAAACCATCGATTGGCTTTTATCCCGATGTTGGTGCCTCCTACTTCCTCTCCAGGCTTCCGAGATACATTGGTAATTAATCATACACATTTTACTTAATTTCCATTTTGTTCACAATCTTAATTAACGACTAATTAAACATCATAGTATATAAGATTGGTATTGTGATCATTTAACTTTATGTAAATGTCACATGCATATACGAAGGTGAATACTTAGGGCTAACTGCAACGACACTGAATGGAGCAGAAATGGTTGCATGTGGCCTAGCTACTCATTTCGTTCCTTCAAAGGTAAAATGACGATAATATTATGATCGATTTACCTTATTTTTATTGTCTAAGAATGAATGATGTTGTTCAATTTAATCTCACTACTTTACATCAATCAATCTTGACATGTACCTATTAAGCTTAGAACATATGTACCGTCTTAATCTTCTGTGTTATAATTATAGTTCCGTTTAAATCTTCTCCAAATTGATATCATGTAGGATATTGCATTACTCGAACATGAGTTACTTGCTGTCACAACCTCAAATCTGTCAATACTAAATGCAATTGTGGAAAAGTTTACACAGAAACCCTATGTATTGAAAGAGGACAGTCCCTTTAAGAGGTACGTACATGTGTACTTATAATTAATAGTAATTTATATTTTATATATGATAAGCTTACATAGATTAGAAGCTAACTAGATTGGAGACCATAAACAAATGTTTTTCAGAACAAAATGTTGAGAAAATACTTCTATCTTTGGCGAGTTAGTGTTACCAATAATTATAAATTATATTAATACACGCTCTTTAATATTATATATTTTATTTTGATTAATAACCTAAATATTTAAACCGTTGTCATACTTTAGCAGGAACAAGAGATGAAAAATAGACAAGAGAAGTGGATTGTTCAAGCACTAAACTCTATGAATTCAAGTTCTCCATTAAGTCTTAAGATTACTCTTAGATCGGTAATAGTATTAAATCTCATCAATATAATTAGTTTTTTTTTCTTGTCATCTATATCGGATACAAATTATTTATATTGCAATTCAAACAAATCAGATACGACAAGGCCGGATGCAAAATCTTAGACAATGTCTTTTCCGTGAATATAGTACTAGTCTTCATCTCGTGAACCGTCGTGTCAACAATGATTTTTATGAGGTATAATATACTACCCATTACTATATAATCACGTATCACCATTTTGAGTCATGTATCACCATTTTGTTTATTTCATGTAGGGTTGTAGAGCAATACTATCTAAAAAGAACGACAAACAAAAGGTAGGTAAATATATAAAAAAAAAATCATGTCAATATTTTACTTTTTGTTCCTTTTCATTTCATTCAATAAGACGTGATATTAATTTTTAAATTATTTTATGTTGTTTTGATTTCAATAGTAAGAGCCATCAAAACTTGAACTAGTTACCCAAGTGGTTGCACATTTTACTAGACATGACGATGAAGATCACAAACCTTTTAACATTCCGGGTGAAATATCCCACTTGGTCGACAAATTGAAACCCAAGCTTTGAATACTTTACATTATGAGATGCTTACATTATTCCATGTAAGTTTACATTGTGTTAGTATAGTAAACAAAGTAAAAGAAACTTGTTTGTTCAAATGATAAATGTTTAAATTTATAATGAGGGTTCCACTGTATAATAGATTTAGAAATTGTGAAAAATCTTAACTTCTTATTTTAAAATCCAACCACGTGTCGTTAGTTTTTACTCATCTAACAGAAGTATCCACCCCGACCAATAGAATCTACTACACCCCATGATAAGTCTTAAGTAGATTTGTGACCGGAGAAAACAAAGGGAATCCACCTAGTGTTTAGTATTTGGGTCTGGGCCATGGTTACTGATTTGGGCAATATTTATTGATATG
>JAYMSW010001784.1:0-15353 GCA_036897725.1 Erodium texanum | reverse complement strand
GAGCTGGGAAATGGGTTGGGATAGAAATGGTGGTGCGGGTGCCTCTGCTGCTGCTGCTGCTGCTCCTGGTGATGGTGAAGATGATGAAGATGGCTCCTTGGAGGATCCAGACTCAGACCCTTTTCCTCCTTTTCCTCTTCCAGCTTCTCTATATCAACCAACAACAATCAAAACCACAAAAAAGCCACAACCTTTGAATCAGTGGGTGAGAATGGAGCTTCTTTCTTCAGCCTCTTCTGCTCAACTTCAACCCTTTCATTCAACCCTCCTCCCACTTCCATCACCACACACACAGAGAAAGAGAGAGAGAGAGAGACCTAAAGAGGAGAGAAGGCTATAAAAACAAACAAGAGAGCTAGGTGAGAGTCTCTTGAGCCTAACCCATCTCTCTTTTGGTATGTACTAGACAGTAACCAAAGTGGTGTATATGGTAATAAGATACTAAGATACAGAATAGAACCCAGAAATGGAGCCAAGCAGAGGGCACAAGAGAAGAAGCAAAAACAAAACAAAAAAAGGTTTGGGGGAATTGGGGGTCTAGTTTCTGGTCTTGGGCTAGGCTCTCTTGTTGGTGAGAGGCATATTATTTTTTTCTCTCCTCTTTTTTGTGAAAGAGTGAGAGAAAACAACAAAAGACACAATAGTAGTGGGTAGTGGCTATGGCTGAGTAGGGGCTGAGGCTATGGCTGAGGGAGGGAGGAGGTTGAGGGAATAGGGAAGAGGAATTGTCTGGTTGGCCTATTGGAGGAGACCTTGAATTTGATGATGCCACTGGTGAGACTGATGTTGCCAGTGTTGGGTCTGTGAGGAGATTAAAGATCTCTGTGACCTCATCACTGCTCTCTCTCTTCTCTTCTTCCTTTGTACTATGCACAAACACCAACCAGAGCTCTTTCCATTCAATTCTCTCACTCACAAAGTTGACACCTTTTTTGGGGTTTCAATTTTAACTATCTTGGGGTTTTTTTTTAACTTGTGTAGTTTTGGGGATCTTTTCTTTTTTTACCAACTTGGTTGGTTTTGATCTTGATTTTGATGCTGGTTATGGCTTGGCTTGATGCTTTGATGGATGGATAGGTGATAGATCCTCTCCTTTATATGCCACCAGTCCACCACACCTTTTGAAAGTGACCCCATTACATTTTACAGCTTTACTCTCTCTCTATACTTTGGTTTGGTTTTGCTTCAATTAAAAGAAACACACATCATCTTCTTCCTCCTCAAATTTCCTTTCTCCCAAGTCCCCAACTTAGCTTTTTGTTGTTGTGTACATGGTCCTCCTTTCTTCTTTTCTCTATTTTTTTTTTGGGGACTAACATTTGTGTCTTATGTTTTTTTTTTCATATTTGCCACTTTGTTCCCTGTTTTGGTGATTATTCTTAGCCCTTTGTAGTTTTCTTGATTAGTAGAAGTTCTTGTAACTTATAAAATTATTTGGAAGGAAAGTGTTTGGATTGATTTCTCAAAATCAACTTATGGAAATGTAACTTTTCACCTTCGACTGCTGTATATTTATTTGTCTCACTCAAACACAATAGATACTAACAAAATATTTTGGACATGTCTATTTGGACAATGGTGATGTTAGATGGAAAGATTTTAAATGATATTCAATTATTTTGTTATTGAAGAGACGAGAAATAAGAAAAAAAACTATCATGTTCGGTGTGAGTGACTTCAGATGTTATTTAAATTCAAAGGTAAATTTAAGACTAATTTATATTTAAATTTAATTTGAAAAATATATTTCTTCAAAACTACTATTTTATCTTGTATAAATAAATATTATATAAACTCAAAATCAATTATATCAAAAAATTATGGTCTTACTGAAGGAAGAAATTAGTAAACCGAAACAAACTAAAACATTGTTAAAATTATTGTACACCAGGTAGATAATAGCCTTGATCAAGTCCCGGTGCAGTTTGATCTGCTTCTTATGGACTGCCAGCTCCTCCCATCCATATCGGATCGGTCCATACTTTGCAAGTGTTCAAACTTCAACATATAGTGTCACCGCTTATCATTCAAGTTAATATGAGCTAGCAACTCTATTTTTTTGTTCTTCACCTCCATGAATTTAATATTCGGTATCCATGTTTGTACTGGATATGGGTTGTTTTCCCTTCTGTTTGGTCGCTTTCAGGCCAGGTAGGCGTGGTATGAATGAGGCCGCTTCCCAGTTTTCACTTGTTGATCTGGTACATGGAGATGAGCTGCGTGAACCATATGCATTCAGCCTCGACCTCTTCAATCCGTCATACCTTATGTAGCCTTCAATTTGTGTTTTGCAATCTCCGCGTACTTTACCATTGTCTTTTGGTAAATCATGACATCTGAGACAACGGTCATTCTAACTTCCTTCAACTACTTAAAAATCCCAAGAAATAGTATCTCCAGGTTGTTCATCTTCGACAACCAATCCTTCATGGTTTTGTGACTCATCCGCTTCTCTGGCTGTGTGTTGTCCTCAATTTAGTACTATTTCTAGATAGACTTCCAAAAACTGTCTGAAATCTGGTTGTTCCATCTGCACGGGTTCGTCAATCGTTGAAGCCAACAAGCTATCAATAGTACATCTTCTGCTTCTGTACACCTTACGATAAGACACCTACGCTGGAACCTCATGCCCGTCCCCGTCTTCTTTTTGGTTCTACTTAGGTATCATCGATAAACTATTATTATGACCCACACAAAAACAAACCGTTCATCTGACGATGAGGTACGAGGTCGGTCTGGGGATCGTGCTCGAAGTCTGTACTGGGATATGATTCGAGATAGTAGCCATCAGTGTCAAAACTAGGATAATAGGCCTCGGATTCGGCCTATTGTGTTTGCGTTTCTGGGATAGTTGTATCTTGAAACACCTAAAAATCCTTGTTGGTGAATTCATACAATTTGCTTGAAGAATCGGACCATGCGTGCCTAAACAACATTGTGTGGTCTAGGAGAACTTAGTATGGCAACATCGGTACTGAAGTCAATCTCTAAAGTTTATTCACAAGCATGAGACGACTTGAATACGGGACGTGAGGACAAACAGCCATGTGCCCCAAAGATCGTCTATATAAAACATATAGCCTGACGAATACATGTAGCCTAACTTATACACTAGTGTATAGAATGACAAAGTATTTGACGAAATAAATGAATAATTTGAATATTTAAAGCATGTAGTCTCACAAACCCATAGACTCTAACAAGCTAAACAAACACATGCTTGGTAACTATCTTGGAATACGTAGCATGCAATATTAATCATCCTTGCATTTATTTTTACATGAGAGCGTGCATCAAAATTTTGAGGTGAATTCTTGGTGATTCGGTTGTCGAATTGACTTGATTTGGATCGCCTCGAGCAATTGGCCGTTACATACGTTGGACAAATTCATTCATTGAAATCGCTGATGATCAGGGATGCTCACCAGTTCACCTAACAAACTGTTCTCACATCGACGAATTCATCACCCCCATCTAACCACAACATGCCATGTGGTATTTCAACGAGTAAAAAAAAGCGTTATAATGACAACGACTATTATTTTCTCCCATTTCTCCCTATAAAGTCATAAAACCTCATTCCATATGATATGCACGAAATGACAAGCGTACCAGTCTCAAGTAGTAAATGGTGTTTAAGAACGAATCGAAAATATCGAATCTAAAGGAAGGTAATGAAAGCACTAGCTATCTAGTTTTTCTTTGTTAGTCTACGTCGATTAGAAATTGTTTTAGTTTTGAAAATATTAAAATCATGCAATTAAAGTAAATTGAAGTCAAACAACAATAAAATGAGTTCAAACAAGAGAAGGCAATCCAAGGCGATGGGCTTGTAGAGAATAATGTTGATGTGGGATTTTCCAATAATCTTGCTATAAAGTCTATTTTAGGTGGCAACATAATTCCTCTTAACTATTCCTAACCATCCTACGACTAGTTAAGAACCTAAACCAACCTAAACACCTAGTTATTAATAATCTAAATGTAGAAAGGTACCTAGCATTTAGTTTCATGGAATCCTCTAATTTTGGGCTAAATAACCTATAACTATTGCTCAAGAACTAACCTCTCTATTGCTAGATGAGATCTAAGTACTAGTCTATATCAGTTTTAGTGAAGGCTAGTGAAAGACAAACCAAAGTGACGACGGCAACGATGAGTTTGTTAAAGATGTTGCAATTTCATTCATCGTGATTTCGTTGTCTACTTTCGTTTATATAGTTTCAAAGTCATTTGATTTAATAAAAATGTGTTCATTTCCGATAATGTTTTATCTTATTTAAATATTTTTATGTTGTTGCACCCTTCACTCTAATATCTAATATGATTTTAAAAATTGAAGTAGTCTAATGCAATTTGGTGCAATTTACATGTTATTTTTAAAACAATTTTTTTTGTATAATCTAATTTACAAATTGTAGATGCTCTAAGAGCAAGTCCATCGGTCAACATCAAGACAAGGTTAGGGACACGACCTCAACACTGGCACCGAGTGAAAATAGACTATCGTTGTCGCTAATGCAGCACCGACTCTCTGCAGGGAGTCGATGCCAGGCAACGGTGTCGTGGATTGCGTACCAATCAGCGGCCGCCACGTCAGAGAGCCGTTGGGCAACGGCTCCTCCAACGACTCTCTTGTGTGATTTTCTCAAAATATCCTTCCCAACCTTGGGTTTTTTTCAAAAATATACTTCAACCTATTCTTATAAATACCCCTCCCATTTGTACTATCCTACCCACTATTTTCCCAAAATCCTTTCTTCTTCATCTCATCTTTTTATTTTCTTACCTTCACCTATACTCACATGGATCCCCAAAACAACAACAAACTCATGTTCAACCCCGATTTCAACGCCTTTGATCCAAACATTGTTGGATCCCGCTTCTCAATCTTCTCCCAATTTCTGTCCGTCACATTTTTTCTTCGATCCGAACCAAGGTGGAGTGCTGTCACAATCATCTCCAAGCTTGCAGCTGAACGAGCAAGATTAGAGGCCTTGCAGCGTATGCATCGTTGAAGAGGGTAGACACATCCTGAATGAGCGAGACAGAGTTAGAAGAACACTTCGACCTCCTAAATATGTACAGGGCGATATTGAAAAAATAGTGATCGTTGTATTTCCCTTTCAATTCGTCATGAATAAAATTTACACTTTCATTAAAAATTATTTATTTTTAACAAGTGTGTACCACAATTTTTTTTTACAATTAATTTCAACTCTAGCACCACCACCAACATCACCCTCACCAAACCGTAAATGCCGAAACTAATGACAATAAGTCTCACTTGACCATTTAACGTATCGACGCTAACCAAGCAACTCGATAGAGTTTCTCTAATAGGTGAGAATCTAGCACCGACGAACACAAACTATGAGTTACAACGAAGAGTAAATAGAGAGGGTCACGGTTGAATGGTCCCACATGTTCTTGATTAGTTATTGTATGAAAACGACCAAACGGCCATCTTGTAGCTCAAAGGGTATTGGTGAAAAGACTCATGTACCCATCACCTTCCCCACCACAATGTCCCACTTCTTTTTCATTATGATTTCTTCTTTCAATTTTTGGGCCTATTTCAAATCAAATTCTCCAGACTAAATAGTAATAACCAACATTTGTTGGGTGTTGCTACACAATCTAAGTGTTGCATTTCATTAGGAAAGCATTGATAATTTTGATAACTAATGATGTATAGAAAACATTCCGAGTGTAATAGGATCTCATGTTTCTAAATTTAATTCTGATCAAATGAATAGATGGCTAGTGGATCAGAGTGAGTATGTCTTTATCCATATAGATATAGTAATATATTAGTATTAAAATATATAATTATCGTAACGTGAAAGGTTTGATGTTTGATTATGCACTTTAAACCTTCTGCTATTAAATATATATTCGTTTATTCAATGAAATATCATTTCAACTCATCACACTCTTTTAAACTACCTTAACTCAAATATTTAACTTAATAAGTGAATAATTCAACTAGTATACAATATTTATTATTAAATATACATTCTTTCGACGGGATATACTTGAACATGTACTATCAATATATTTATTTCTAAGGGCTGTATATTTATTGAAATGAAAATTTTAATCCCAATTGAAGGAAACTTTTATATTAAAACAATGGACTTTATAGGGAATGATTAGGGTGATGAAGTCATTGGCTGTGTAAGTAATGTTGTCCTTTGCTAGCAATATGGTATCATTCATTTTATTTTTTTGTATTCACAAAGAGCAAGACAAAAACTAAAGTCAGAAACAAGAAATTGGAGACTTTATTCCTTCCAAACAAGAAACATTGTTAATTTGGTCGTTTTGTTCATAAGATCTCAAATCATTTTAGTTGTTTGAATTATGTTCCAATCAAACATTTCATGGTACATTAAAAACATAAGCAAACACCTTTTTATATCAATAAAATATTCTAAATTATTGCATATATATTATATTGTTTTCATACAATATTTGATAAATCAATAAAACTAGTTGTTGTTTTGGGGGCATTCTACAAGTGATATGTGTCCTTATTATGTGCCACCCATTACGAGCACACCATATACAGTTAAAATATTATTAGTTAGTGTTAGCTTGATGTTTAGTGATTAAACTATGAGATTTTACTTTGTGATATTGATGTGTAGACTTTGGTATCTTATAACAGGCAGCAGAAGGTTATGATTGGTGCCTGATGTGATGTGGCAGAAGAGACAAAATCACATTCATTCATTTTTGTTTATAATAATAAACATATCATATACAATATAAAAAAAATCTTTTAAAATTGCAATTGAAAATATTAAAGGACAGACTTAACTAACAATTTAAATTGATTTTAAAATATCAATTACAATTTCTATTTTCTCATATATACTTTTAAGAATAAATGTATTTTGGGGTTTAGATGTATATAAATCTTAAAGAAAAGTTTGTTGGCAAGACAGTATATGCAATTAAATTGACATATATGAAATAAATAGAGACATGAATAAATATGTCTGAAGGTCTTGAAATTCGACTAGTGTTTCTAAAATATAAGTTTTGATGTCATATTAATAGTCAATGGATAAGAATGGTTCCATTTTAACTTGGATTGTTACTCAAGCTGTTGCCAATATGTTTACTAATGGAATTGAAAGTGAAGAATTGTCAAATTGATAAGGCCGGTTGCTTTCAAACATAAATGGGATCAAGAATATATGGAAAATAACATTTTGTACATTATTGAGGCACTGATTTTTTTTCCACTATGAAGATAGGGAGACAGAGAAATTCTACATCCGTTTTTGGCCTTTTAATAAAAATAATAATTGAATTTATAATGTAATCGTTTTGAATTGAATATATAAATAAAATAAAAATTCGAACAATATTAACCATTTTATCAAACAAATATAATTTGGCTTTAATTTTCATATACACGATTTTTAATATTAAAATAATCTATTTTAAAAAAAGTAATTGAATTAATAACAGATTCTTTTTATGGTGACACCAACATATAAACTAAGGCAATGATGGAGAGGAGAATAAATATATATTTAGAAGTAAACATAAGTCTTTGTTAATTTGTTATTCCACATATATTGAAATGCCATGTTAGTTTGTTCATTATCCTAAGTAGCTTTTGCTAAGAATAATTACATAAATGTCATGATGCTGATGGTGTTTTAAGTAGGAATTTCACAAAACCATGATCATCATTATGCCTTCAATCATTTTGCTTCTATGTACTTTAACAAAGTCAAGAAAAAGAAAATAAAACACTCATCTTATATATATTACATGTATTCTCTTGTCTTCTTAAATATGATGTAAATTAAATTATTGTACCAAAAAAGATATTACAATTAACCCGATCGAGTGTCAATAAAGAATATAAATTACAACTTGATGAATTGAACTATAATCTCGAAATTTTTAACTATATCTATTTGACTTTTTGGATAAAAAATCATAAATCACTTTTTATATACTTAACTCTTTTGTTTCGGTGACCATCTAGGTTTAAATTTATCCGTTACATAGGATTCTAGTAACTCTCTTTCTTTCCTTCAAGAAAAAGGTTCTTTTATTTGAAAATGAATTACTTGTGGTGGCCCCTTTTTCTCCTTTAGGCAATGCCTCATATAACATTAGGGCATTTTGTTTTTGAAACACTTCAATATCTTGCCTCTTTTGGTCAACCTAGAAAACCTCCATTGAATACCTACTTTCTTGGACACCAAGTTTTGAGGTTTTTGAAAAGTAAAGAAACTATAAACTAAGGTACTTAATAAATAGATGATGTGAGAGAGAATCAAGATGTCTCATTTGAACCTAACATGATTTTGTGTGATTTGGTAGTTTGCTTCCTAGTATATTCATTCTAAGACCTATGGCTTACCTAGTTCCACACCTGCAGGATTGTTACTGCATGCAATTTATTATTATAATTACTATCTTGTACCATTCTTTGGCTTTTGCTTTGACTTGTGCAAAATCGTGAGAAGTGGATCTTTCAAAGAGGCCAACATCAGAAACCCTAGCTTCTTAAACCCTAAATTGGCATCTGAGGAAAAAAGTAACATTTCTTAATGGAGAATCCATTGGAATTGGCATATTGATTAGTTGAAAGAGGACAATCTTAAGTTTGACTACATCACTGCATGCATAGTAACTATATAGGTCTACTCAAATATTGACCATGTGAACTTAACCATAGTTAAATTATTTGTTGCTTCGTGACAAATGTAGTACTATAGTAAGAGAATACTAAAGTAAAAATCAAAGGTTAGAAAATTAAAATAAAAACTCAAAATTATATATAGTCATATTATAATTTTAAACGGTCGAGATGTTTCTAAACTTAAGAGTTGGATTTTTTCAAACTCAAGTTTAAATCTTTCCAATGTTTGAATCAAGTTTTCAAACTTATATGTTTGTAAACATCCGACCCATAACACATTATAATTTAATGGACACAGATGGTTTTCACTTTTCATTATAACATTTGTTTTTCACGTTATTATTATTACTCTGTTGTATCATATATTTGAGTTTCACTTGATTGTTATTGTACCATAGCATACATGAATGAGATAATAAGATCATGTAATGTTTATTTAACCCGTAACAATAGGCTTAAACGATTGTTAACAATAATCACTGACAAGACGGATATAAATTTCAAAATATTTATCAAATAGTGATATAAATAATATAATTTAGATATTAGAATGAACCCATGTATTTATCAGATTGAAAAGATCCACATTATCTAAAATTTTATGTATAGAATGGCATATAAGTCGTTGACTTGTGGTGCAAGTTAAATTATTTTTTTTTGGACATAATATATGATTCTAAATACAATTGTTGAAACAATCTTATGACGTACTACGTAGCATTATTATGAATTAAAACCTACATATGATATTAATAATAATCAATAATGACAACAACTATACTAAAAACAATAATGTAACAACTATGACTTTAAAGTATTGTTTATAAGTGCGCATGTCATATGTAGTATCTACTATGACAACTTACCAATTATTTTAGTCAACCAACCAGATAATATTTATAACTTATTTCGAAGGTACATTATTATGGACTTTATGTGTATTGATGAACAATCATGTAACTTGGAGCATGGTAGTAGCAAGAAACTGAGAATTGGGCTTTGGAAAATACCGAAAATGCCACTCTTTCTTCGTTTTCCTCTTTGTGTCTTGCATTGTGTTATCCGAAAAACTGACAAAAAGGCAAAGAGTTTTTGTGTGCAATGTGTTGTCCCTTTCCATTATTCGCCGCCCCATCCATCTTTTTCAGACTCAAACAAGTATCTTCTATCTACGATAATAATTAAAATATACTTAATTTTTTTATTTTTTATTTTATATCAATTTTAGTGCATTTCAATGATATTAGTCCAGTGTGGTATAAGTCAAATTTAGCACCCTTTGCTTAGACAAATTCGTCATTTTAAGCTATTCGTCCAGACTGATCCGTTTATGTTAACAATTACTAAATATTTTAATTTATAACAAAAAAGTTGTTATCTTCATTGAGATTGAGTTGTTGTTGATAAACAATATATGAAATCATCTTATAATTTTTTGTTAAGTGTTTGGTTTATTTTTGTTAGCTTTCTTTTATATGAGAAGATGTAGATCGTTCATGTCACCACATGATAAGGAGTATGTAACCTCAAAAACCTATCAGGGTTAGTCTAGTGGTTAAGGGAGCTATTTCTCCTTATTCACTTGAGTATTCGAGTCTTGGTGGACAATAAAGTGTCGGTTGAATCTGATTCAGATGCATATTTATTGTGTTATTGGTACATATTTATTGTGCTGTCAAATCTGATCTGATTGTTAAGCGATGTGCGAACTATACTAATTCAAAGATAATCGTAACAATTGAGTCTAAAGTTTGTAATATTATTATTTTATGACTCAACAACCTATTTGTTTGTTGTTCTACAATTTACTAATCGTTCCACGTGTAAAATCTAGTTATTATACCAAAGTGACATGTGGACTAAATATACAAGTTATATATTTGAATTATCATACGAATAATTGTGTGAAACTAAAGGGCATCTATATGAGAGGAATTACATAATATCTATTTGTCTAGACATCTATCAACTTAGCATCGAATCTTCAATATATAATTTGAGTTCTTAAATGAAGAGACTATATTTATTTCAATAGGAAATAAGATAAAGCTAGAAACAACACCCTACCATGGCATGGAATAGAGAAAATCTAGAAAAAAATACATAAATGTTGACACGTGTGAGAGAGTGATTAAGTGGGGTCAGCGGGAGTTAGATGTGCAGCTGGTACTGGCTGTGATTGCATGTGGAAAGAGGCCCACCAGAAATGATTGGGTTGGCTCATTTAGTTGTATGGTTAGGATGTCCCATGTTGCTGCTCACTAGTCAATCCCATCCTTAACTATATTCATTCGAATCATGTCCTTACTCATGATTTGGTCTCCTCAAACACATCCATGTAGTTAATCTTATCATCAATATAATCACATTAATGACGTTTTCATTGAGAGTTTTTTTCTTAATAACAACTAAACAGTATAAATTTAAGATCAAACCGATGTATTTATATATAATCTCAGTCCCTATACATTCTTCTATTTTTGTTTACATAAGATGTAAGACATATTGTTATATGTTTTGTTTTACTTTATAGCATTTGATTCTATCATTTAGTTTTTGATAGTATCAAAAGGTCAACTATATATATATATATCATATACTATTTATATGATTTACAAGGGAATGTAATAAAATAAGAGTTATATTATAGCATCGAAGAACAAACATAAGAACAGTCTTTTGCAAGCAGAATTTACAATATTGACCTGTCTGAATGTAAGTTATGTCATAACGTCTTCTCCATGCAAAGTTTAAGGTATATTGTGAATTTATCTTCAGATGTTAGACTCGTGATTATTTAGCCTTGCAATATTAGCTTTGCACATACGTTGTGCAATATATCTTTTTTGTTTTATATTTTTCTATTCTATAATTCCGTTTTCAATGTTACTTAAAAATGAACTAATGTTTTTCTTACTAGATACATTTTCAAAGTGAAATAGTATCCGGAAAAAACCCTAAACGAGATTGTAGTAATTCGGACAAGAAAAAACACATGGGTCTAGGAAGTGTTCGAGAGAGAAGATAGTGTCCTTTCTTTGTCCGAAGCAAAAATCAGAGGCTCCTGATCCGATGCAATTAGTACACACACAAACACAAAGCTTTCTCTCTCTCTATATATATATACCCAAAACCCAAAGAGATAACATAAATAATAAATAAGTCGAGACATTGCAGCAAAGACATGTTCATTCCTTTTCATCCCTTTCTTTAAAGCTCTCTGTTCATCACCAGCTCAGCGATGCGCCACAACAAGCCAATGCTCGCGACAAAAGGTTTCGAAAATGGGCAATACCCACAATTAATTCTCAGTCACAACAAAGCAAATATTTATTTTGTCTCTTTGGAAAAACAATATAATAATAATAATTATTATTATTAAAATCGTCGACATGGATGGTTTTGCTGCAATGAATGTGTATATAGAGTGACCAAGTACATGACACTGTCCAATTCACCTCTTCCCAATGGTTTTGCAGTCGTTTTAGGCCACTGTTCTTATGTTAATTAGGGCCTCACTCATTTCTTGTTTTTTCACATGTTTGTTTGTCTTGATAATGGACAAATAAATTCAAATTTGAAAAATTTATCGGATTGTTTTGTTTGTTACAAGAGAAAGTATTTTACTCACTGAATTGGTCGTGTTTTTATTATGTCTGTATACGAGATATTTTGATAACATTTTGATTTGATTGTTGATATTTGTATCTTGAAGAAATTTTTTTGGTAATAATCTTTGACTATATTATATATATTGACTTGTCCGTAAAATAGGATATATGATGAATACATGACAGTGTCCTATTCACTTCTTCCCAATGGCTTTGCAGTCGTTTTTAGACAAGTGTTCTTGTGTTAATTAGAGTATCACTCATATTTCTTGTTTTATCAAATGTTTGTTTGCCTTGATAGTGTACAAATAAATTCAAATTTGAAATATTTATCGGATTCTTTTGGTTTGTTAGGCTAGTTGAATTGGTACACTTTTTTTTTACTTACTTTATCGTATTTTAGTATCTATATATGAGATATTTTAGTGACATTATGATGTAATGATAACGTCACTACTCATTAATCTTGAAGAAAAAAAGTATTCTACAGATTTATAAAGAAAGGAATTGTTTCTTTGAATTTTCCCCTTTTGTGTTGGAGATAACGAAATCCATGAAAGGTATAAGAAATGCGAATATCCAAGCATAAAGTAAGTGTGTAGCTGACCAGCATTTTTTTTTAGTTTCTAAGGTATTTTTTTTACTTGTTTTTGGATTTAATTATACCATAGATGTTCTCATTCATAGTCCAAAGTTTTCTTTTTCCTTTTTTGAAATGGAAACTAAATCTAGTCATGGTCGGTTATAAAATAAAAAGGCATTCTTATTTGAATGGTTTGATACAAACGAAATCGTAGAAATCTTATGAAAAGATAGGATTTGAAATCTGTGTCATTTTCATATTTCTCGGACTTTAATTTTGAGAAGGACATTAGTAAACAAATTTCAGGGTTTTGCAAAGGGGTGGCGGTGGTGTGAATCAAAAAGGGTCCTACTTGTATAAATGACACAACTCCAAAAAGTCTACAATGAGAGGGAGTGTTTTGAACAAGTGGAAGTTATAGCTTTCATTGGGTTTCATGTGGTGGTATTTTTGAACCCTAAAGCACGCTTGCAAGAGGCAAAAAAAAGAGGACAGTTCTTGTGCTAAATAATTAAATTAAATTAAATATAATGAAAATCTAATAAGGACAAAAGTCCGATTTTGGCTTGAATTTGAAAGACATACCAAAATAAATCAGATTTTAATTATGGTAGATGAGTAATCAGATTCCGGTGAACATACATTACACATACTAAACCAACATATTTTATTATATTCGAAAAATATCATTCTAAGTAATCATACTATAAAGATGTTATTGTTAGAAAAAAAAGTGTAATCAATGTTGTTAGAAATGAGTTTGAACAATTGTGGAGTTTTTGAAACCAACAATAAGGTCAATGCTGGGCCAATCTCTCTCTCCATGGATTGCTTTCAAGACCCATTACTTTCATTCCATTATGAGGGGAAAGATTTGGCAATCAGCCAATAACATGTTTGTTTGCTCTTTGTGCATTTCCAAATCCACCACCCTAATTGATTTGTCAAAAGATCCTTCGACAAGTGTAGGCAACGACAAGCGTCCACGTCACTATTGCCACGTGTGATTCGTCCGAAAAGTCGCAACATGTGGACGCATCCATGTCACCTGCCTGCCTGTAATAATGGTGTCAAGGACTGAGGAATGTGACAACTCAAGAACCCCACAACACCTTGTAAGGTAATTAAGTAGCTATAACCATAGGTTTAGCTTATATTATGCTTTAGAACCCTCCTTTGGTTTGGACCCATAACGAATTATAGGAGAAACTTACTAAAACAGGATTGATAAAACATGATGAGGGCACTTGTTAATGATGTTGGATATATATAGTAAGTGCATGATTGACACATAAATGGTGAAAAGGACATTGCTAGTAACCACCTCTTTGTAGGGCTCCCTTTCATTTCTTTAATATTCAAATGGTTTTTGAATCACTCGATCAAGCTTAGATCATAGGACCGAATTTTAATAAGGACAACAATTGTTACTATTGTATGTTTGGTATGTCATTTAGTTTGGTCTGATTGTTAAACAATACATAATTTTTTATTATTTAATATTGACAGTAAAAATTATTGTTCACATCAGAACTGGAATCTGTAATGACATATCTTCATGATTGATATTAGTCTGGGTTGATTGAATCATTTTTGTTCAAGCATTTATTTCAACAATGATAAGGCCATGCCTGATGTTCCCACATGGATCATTGATGATGAGAGGAACTAGGAAATGCATGCTCTCAACTGATGCCAGTGATGTTTCTCCTTACCCAAATGCTTGAATCAAGGAAAGCCTTCTCTCTGTGATTGTTTGGGTGAAAAGTAGCAAAATCATAACGTGTTAGGATATTTTGTTGTGGTATGATTTCGACCTTTGCCTGTAAAATTGAAACCAGTTTATGAAGTAGAGGATAATAGTCCGTTATTGGGCCCAGAGAAGCCCATTATTCTTATTCAAAGATACAGTTGAGGTTGATGACAATAACAGGCTTAACTGGGCCTGCCCAAAGTACCACAACTCATTGTTAGTTCCAAGAAGCAACCGCGCATGAATTTACATGTTGATGTCACACAAATAATCATCCTTTGAAGTACATATCTTGTTTCAATTTAGTATCCTCTTGTTTTGATTTGATTCCTCACATATAACTCTTAGTCTAATAGTAGATAGTTTAGGGATTAAAAAAGTGTTAACTAATAGCTTCTTAGATCTATGTCCAATTAGGTTAGGTTGTGCTGGTGTGTAGAACGAACTATATATATCAGATGGGAGTATGCAATTAAAAGATAACCCTTGTTAGTTATGTTTAATGATAGTCTTTATAAGTAACTATTTTTCTTTAAATCTTTCTAATTTAGGGTTTACCATCTACACTTGGGCACTATAAAATCATGTCTAATATGTATATGGTCCATTTTGCTTGTTACACTTCCTGGATAGGTTGTTCTATCATAATAGTGTGCATTCGGGGCGTATTTGAGCGTGGGAGCGAGGGGCGACCCAGGGCCCCAAATCTCAAAGCCCAAATTATTTTTT
>JAYMSW010001783.1:0-15353 GCA_036897725.1 Erodium texanum | reverse complement strand
GGGGGTCAGAGAGTCCTACATCAAATAGATGTCAGTCACAATACCAGCTTATATAACAAGGCTGGGCATTTCACCTATCAGTTCGAGTTTTTAGATGCGTCGGGTCAACTAAAAGCTTAAGCTGATAGTTGAAAGCCCCAGTTATATTTATATTCTAACAGCTTATATGTGGATCGTATTTGCACATGGGATCTATATATGCAATATTTCTTCAACTAATGATGGCCATCGGGGCATTAATTTGTTATTGTTCCACATGTAAAGGCTCAGGATACAAATCTCAATCCGGTTTGCATATGAAGATGTGGATTGTGTCATCTCTTGATAAACTTATAAAGCATCTATCTATCCGTTTGGTCTATAGACAGATTGTGCTTTAACAAAAGCAGTTGATATAAACATATAGTCAAATAAATCATGTGTCTTCTCGTATTGATATCAATGTAACTTCAATGTTCCAAGTTCCAACTTCTATTAAGTAAGATGAGCCAAATCTTTATACACATTGCATATTAAGAAAAAAAAATTGTAGTGATCTAAGAATTACTTAGTTAAAATGTATTTCCTTTCTGTAATTTCATTACTTTTACATGAAGCACAGTTCTCATGAAAGATGCTCCAGTCACAAGCCAAGAAGCTATATTTGACACATATTACATATAACACAGGTTTAAAATACATAGGCCACGATAACGATCAAGCAGTTGGGTAAGATGCATCCATGGCAATACCGCAGATACCTCCCTTAGCTGCTACATCGCGCTCCATCAGTATATATCCTTGATCACCCCATTGGGTTCCCCAAGAATTTTTCACAATCCAATACTTGGTGCCATCACTTGTGGCACCATAACCAACTGCTGTAACGCCGTGGTCTAGTTCAGTTCCACAATCTCCCGTGAAAACCCCGCTTGAGTAGAACTGGAAGGCAGCTCCGCTAGCATCAATTGCCACTGAGACGGGCTGGTTTGCCACGGCCTTCATAAGGGCAGCTTCGCTGTTAACGGGAACGTTCTCATAACCCTTGAGCTTGGCTACGTGGGAAGCTTCCTTCTGTGTGTTGCAAGTTCCATCAGCGGCCGTGTATGGGTAATTGGCCTCTGAGGTAATGCCTTGGTTTTTTATAATGAACTCGAACCCATCTTGCATCTCACCGCCTTCACATCCTTGATCCACTCCATTCACATCACAATCCACCAATTCTTGCTCGGATAGTGAGATCAGCTTACCAGTGCTCAGTTGGGTGATTCCCTCAGAAGCTGCAATAACTGAAAAAGCCCAACAACTACCTGTTTTGTCGTGTCAGCATTCAAAATATCAACAAACGTCCGAGAAATAGATGATATATGCATAGTACTTAGTTTGTATTGTTATGTGATTTTACATACCACATTGGCCTTGGTCTTTGATGGGAGTAACGGCTCCTTTTGTCCTCCAGTCAATGCTAGTTGGGATAGCATCTACGTTTTCGTACCTAAATGTTGATCCTGATTGCTTCTTTAGCCCTTTGTACCCATTCCTTGCGGCTCTGAACTCTTCGTTGGTTTGATCAGCAAAGGCATTGATGCTTAGTCTGTATGGCTTCTCCCCTGCAGCGTTGAAGGACTCTATGAACTCCACATTGTCCTTGAATATCTTCAACCGCATCTCCTTCTCTGCAGCATCCTTGTACACCCGTCCGTGTTTAGCCATCCATTGCTCGTGCCTCTCGGAGATGGATCCTTCATTGAGCATACGAGCCATGACGAGTGGAGAGAAGACAACTAAGACGAGGAGGAGGGCTTGCATACATTGCTTGTTAGACATGGAACCCATTGTTCGATGTAGAAGAGCTATGTGTTTGTATTGGAGTTTGGTATGCATAAATAGTTTGGTTTCGACGATTTATATAGGGACTCCATGTATCTGGTTTGTGAAGTAGATTACCTTGATCCATGGAGTTATGTGCAAATTAGTCTGATCTGGATATGAGGAGTAACGTTTCGTGTAAGTTGATGGATGAGCAATCAAGACATGTTATGACTAAGAACTTGTCTGGTTGCTTCGAACAACCTTAAGACCGTAAATCTGTCTCATATGACAGTACATTTGAACACAAAAATTGACATAGAAGATGACAAATGCTACATGGGTGAGCACAAAACCATCTAAAGAAAAAAAAAAAAAAACTAACCAGACAGACCAACCGAAAATCGAAACAAAAAAAATAAAAACCATCTTTGTTTCAAATGTTTTTTTATAAATAGAAAAACCGGTCAAAACAAACCAAACAAGGCATTGGGCTGTTTATGATAGGATCTTTATATTTGAAGTTTATTTGAGCCTTATATTATGAACTGAATTTGGATTTTCGACTTGTATTTAAATTTTAGATTGTCAAACCCTAACGCAAAATGTTTTAATAGTGAATGTTAAGACTTTTATGTTTCACTTAAGTGATTAGTGATATAGACTCCATCATTATGTCACTGACTACTTTTAACCATATCAAGTAATAGTGACATACAAATCCTTCAATAATGACAGATAAAAATTCGTTACTAATAATATAATAGTGACAGCAAACAGATTATCATAATTAAGTATAGGTATTATTAAGGATTTAATAGTGACGGAATAATTGTTGTCAGTATTAACTTAGTAGTGATAGAAAGTAATAGTCAATTATCAAAAAATAATAATAATAATAATAATAATAATAATAATAATAATAATAATAATAATAATTGCCATTGTTAGAGTAGTAGTGACTGAATGTTGTAATATTGTTATGATTAAAAAATAAAAACAAAATAATTGGATTGAACAACAAAACTCATAAATAAATAACATAATAAGATATTCAAACACACATAGTAATAAAATATTAGAAATTATTCAAACATTTGGCAAATTATATATTTAAATTCCATTTCCTACATAATATTATTAGAATGCTAATACAAAAACATGAAATCCCGGTAAAATTTCCATACAAAAAAGCATGAGACTAACAAACGGTGGGAATTACAAAGAAAAAAATACCTTTCGCCTCATTATAAGATATTTGTACATTTAAAAATATAAATATGTGTTACATTATTGATAAGTTCAAACGGTTTTTAAGTTGAGTTTTTGTCTGAGCGGGTTTCGTATTTGAAAATCCAGACCGAAAATCAAATTATAATTTTTAAATAGTAAAAAGCAGATCAAATCAATCCATGGGCTCACCATTGAAAATGCTACTTTCCAAAACTTAAATACCCAAATAAATTTACCCTCTGGAGTGAATGATCATTTGTCATCTTCCATGGCAAAGCAACCTAGTTTTACCATTCGTTGACTCCATAGAAGAGCAGCTTACACGGAACATAACCTGCACGTCAACATCATATTCATTTGCAGGTTCGTTTAGGGATCAATAAGGTGATGAATGATGATCTCCTTCACCAAATGTAGTACCAAACCCTATATATAAACAATAGGAGCTTCAGTGTTTCTTCACACCAAATCAATACATTCTACATACAAACACAAGAAAAGAGTTTTACCATATTAATCATGCCTCCCATGTCTAAAAGGCAATGTGTTCAGGTCCTCCTCCTCGTGGTAGTCGTCTTCTCTCCCCTTGTCATGGCTCGTATGCTCAACGAAGGATCCATCTCTGAGAGGCACGAGCAATGGATGGCTAAACATGGACGAGTGTACAAGGATGCTGCGGAGAAGGAGATGCGTTTGAAGATATTCAAGGACAATGTGGAGTTCATAGAGTCCTTCAACGCTGCAGGGGAGAAGCCATACAAGCTAAGCATCAATGCCTTTGCTGATCAAACCAACCAAGAGTTCAGAGCCGCAAGGAACGGGTACAAAGGGCTAAAGAAGCAATCAGGATCAACATTTAGGTACGAAAACGTAGATGCTGTCCCAACTAGCATTGATTGGAGAACAAAAGGAGCCGTTACTCCCATCAAGGACCAAGGCCAATGTGGTATGTAAAATCACATAACAACTATATAGTTTATGTTGTTAATACTATATAGAGTTGACCTGGTCAATGATATTTTGAATGCTGACGCGACAAAACAGGTAGTTGCTGGGCTTTCTCAGTCATTGCAGCTTCTGAGGGAATCACCCAACTGAGCACTGGTAAGCTGATCTCATTGTCAGAGCAAGAATTGGTGGATTGTGATGTGAATGGAGTGGATCAAGGATGTGAAGGAGGTGAAATGCAAGATGGGTTTGAGTTCATCATCAAAAACCAAGGCATTACCACCGAAGCTAATTACCCTTACACGGCCGCTGATGGGACTTGCAACACTCAGAAGGAAGCTTCCCATGTAGCTAAACTCAAGGGTTATGAGAACGTTCCCGTCAACAGCGAAGCTGCCCTTATGAAGGCCGTAGCAAACCAGCCCGTCTCAGTGGCAATTGATGCCAGCGGAGCTGCCTTCCAATTCTACTCGAGCGGGGTTTTCACGGGAGATTGTGGAACTGAACTAGACCATGGAGTTACAGCAGTTGGTTATGGTGCCACAAGTGATGGCACCAAGTATTGGATCGTCAAAAATTCTTGGGGAACCCAATGGGGCGATCAAGGATATATACTGATGGAGCGTGATGTGCCGGCCAAGGGAGGCATTTGCGGTATTGCCATGGATGCATCTTACCCAACTGCTTGATCGCTATGTACTTATCGTGGTCTATGTATTTAAACCTGTGTTATGTGTCAAATTTATAGTTTCTTGGCTTGTAATTGGAGCATCTTTTTAGGATGAAATGTGTTCCAGGTAAAAGTTAAGGAATTACTGCAACGAACACGTATATGTTTCATTTAATTGGAGCATCTTTTTAGTGTCCACCAGACGCACCTTTTCTGATACCTTCATGAACTACTAGAAGGTACATAGACATCAAAGACGTGATCTCTATACTTTGTTTGACTGTGTAATAGAATATGTTCATATCAACTAAATTTGTTAAAACAATCCATTGGAAAGCCAAAATTAAAATTAAAATTATAGACTAAATTAAGTATATCACAATAATTTTTTTAAGATTAATCTATAAAACCGAATTTATATAGAAGAAAACTTTAAATATTTGTGGACCCTTACTTTAAGAGAGATTGTTGTAAATAAATAAATAAGACAATGTTGTTTCACTAGGAGTTGAACCCAAACCCTAAAACCTAAGTTACCCTATTAAACAAGGTAGCTTTGGTAAAAAAACAAACAAACAAACTAATAGATACATTTTTCTAGTAAGTGTTATCAAATAATAATATGATCCACATCTTCTTTGTTTGTCGGCCTGATTAACTAAACATAGTGTGAAAAGAGGATAACAAATAGCACGATGGCTTGTGGAGTGTTGGTTGAAAAAACATAAGAATCTGATCTCATTAAAAGACATGAATCTAAATCAACTAGGTCCAAAGATGTATATGAAAATTTGAATTATAATATCATTTAAAGATTTCAACTAAGGGCAACGTTAATGGTTGGCCGGACTAGCTCCGGGGTTGGCCATGCTATATCAGTGGACGTGAGCCCATGTGATAGGCATGGTACAGGCGTTGCCTCAAAACAAGGTTAACGGTCGGCGATGCTAACGTCTGTGCTAACAATTGTTTAATATTTTTTTAAAAAAATATTTAATATTATTATACATAAAAAAGAAAATTTAGAAACAGATACATAAAAAAAATTCTTCAATCATTATCAACCGAGAGCATCTTCTTGTAGTTACAGATGAGTTTTGCGTTAAAACGTAGCTGCTTTTCCGTGTAGTTGGGCGTGGCCGGGATGGTCGAGTGCCCAAACAGGCTGAAGCTTGGGTAGCCGAAGGAGTTGTTGGGATCCATTGAAGGTGGGTGTGGCGGTTTGACAACCAAGACATGAATATGGTATGTGGAGAGAGTTCCGAGATCGGATACTTGCGTGGGGTAAGAATGAAATGGGAGAGGTATTTATAGGGGGTCGTTGAGTGGCAAAACCGTTATTTCGTGTGTCGACAGGATCAAAATTATATATAAAAAAAGCAAGTGGTCCGATCAGCGCTAACTGGTCCTTGTTGACTGATCGTCGTTGACCTAAGACTTGTTCGCGTGTCGGGCAGCGGTGACAGAAGAAACAATACTACTAGCTCGACAGCGGAACCAACAGCTGCTACCGTGGGGCCAGCAACACTACTGGCAGACTAGCATTGACCATTAACCTTGCCCTAAGACTTCTAACAATTTTTTTTTTGAAATATTATATATATCATTTAATGATAATACATTATATCAAGATTATAGACTCATGAGACATTAAACAGACTATTATAAAATAACACAAGACATAATTATATGTACAAAATGGGACTCAAACAGTCTCATAGAGTTAAGTTCAATTGTTTGACCAGTTACACAGATAAACCATATTCTATTATTATCTTTAATCAGGATAAAACAAACATAAAATAGGAATTTTTTTTGCACTCGATTACCACTTTAAAGTGCAACTCGTTCAGAAAACTGAGCGCAATGTTGTTTAAAATTTTGTTAAACCAAACAGTCCTGGCCATAAAATCTAAATAAATAACTAATTGAAGATAAATTCATAACCTTACTGATAAAGGGTACAAATTCTACATTTCTAAACCTGTTTCGGAAAGTGTTAGCGTAAATAGAACATTATGTGTCTTGGGATTCAAGTCTTACAGGATACGCTATTTGTCATCTTCTATATCAAAACCAACACAATAAAGGATATATATTATATTTATATTCGGTATATAGTATCATGAAGGACAAATTTACGATCATTGTGTTGTTTTGAGCAAGCAGACAAGTTCCTAGTCCAGATAATTCTTGAGTGTACATAGAACAACTTCCACGTAACATTATTCCTCGTATCAACATCACATTCATTTACCAGTCACTCCACGGATCAAGCTAGTCTCTCCTTCACAAAACTGCTATGTGCAAGAGCCTTAAGCTCTCCTATTTAAACCATGACAACCAAACTGTTTTTACACACCAAACTCAAATACAAACTCATAAAGAAAAGTACATTAAAAATAGTTCTTGCATCGAAGATGGCTTCCATGTCTAAAAGGCAATCTATGCCACTTCTTCTCCTCATTTTAGTGGTCTTTTCTCCTCTTGCCATGGCCCGTATGCTCAACGAAGGATCCATGATCGCGAGGCACGAGCAGTGGATGGCCAAACACGGACGGGTTTACAAGGACGCTGCAGAGAAGGAGATGCGGTTTAAGATATTCAAAGACAACGTTGAGTTCATAGAGTCGTTCAACGCTGCAGGGGAAAAGCCATACAAGCTAAGCATCAATGCTTTTGCTGACCAAACCAACCAAGAGTTCAGAGCCTCGAGGAATGGGTACAAAGGGCTTCAAAGGCAATCCGGATCAACATTTAGGTACGAGAACATATCCGCTGTCCCGGCTAGCATTGATTGGAGAACAAAAGGAGCCGTCACTCCCATCAAAGATCAAGGCCAATGTGGTACGTAACAACAATTAACAAATTAAGCAATATCTATCGATATATATATATCATTCATTTCTCGGATGTTTGCTGATATTTTGTATGCTGACACGACAAAACAGGTAGTTGTTGGGCTTTTTCAGTCATTGCAGCTACAGAGGGAATCACCCAACTGAGCACCGGTAAGTTGATCTCATTGTCTGAACAAGAACTGGTGGATTGTGATGTGAAGGGAGTGGATCAAGGATGTGAAGGCGGTGAGATGCAAGACGGGTTCGAGTTCATCATCAAGAACCAAGGCATTACCACCGAAGCTAACTACCCTTACACAGCAGCTGATGGCACTTGCAACACACAGAAGGAAGCATCCCATGTAGCCAAGCTTAAGGGTTACGAGAACGTCCCCGTTAACGACGAATCAGCTCTCATGAAGGCCGTGGCAAGCCAACCAATTTCAGTAGCCATTGACGCCAGTGGAACTGCCTTCCAATTCTACTCGAGCGGTGTCTTTACAGGAGATT
The DNA here is from genome assembly GCA_036897725.1 of Erodium texanum. Lineage (NCBI taxonomy): Eukaryota > Viridiplantae > Streptophyta > Magnoliopsida > Geraniales > Geraniaceae > Erodium > Erodium texanum. Next base: position 7,364 of record JAYMSW010001783.1, on the reverse strand, counting down.
GTGGAACTGAACTAGACCACGGTGTTACAGCAGTTGGCTATGGTGCCACGAGTGATGGCACCAAGTATTGGATTGTGAAGAACTCTTGGGGAACGGAATGGGGTGACCAGGGATATATTCTGATGGAGCGCGACGTAGCAGCTAAGGGTGGTATCTGCGGTATTGCCATGGATGCTTCTTACCCAACCGCTTGATCTTTATGCATCTATATATCATGGCCTGTGCCTCTTAAGGATGTGTATATATATGTGTCAAATATCTCCTTTCTTAGCTTGTAACTGGAGTATCTTCATATGCAAAATGTACTTCGTGTAATGGTTATGAAATTGCAGCAATGAAACTTCAAGTATTATGTAATTTTGGAATGATTGTGATTAAATTAACTCATAATGACATTTTTATAATTTCATAAAACTTTGATTTTATAGCATTTTTTAATTATCCTCCCTAAAAATAGGTTAATTGGATGAATAGTATTCAGTGTCCCAATGGAGTCAAAATTGGAAAAACATTTTCAAATGTATACTTATATTGATTCTCTGCGTATCTTTCCATCAGCTCTCTCCTCACATTTACGAAGCTCATTATATTTTATTTTATATTATTTCAATTGCATCTTTTTCTACTTTAATTGTGTAAGGAACATGATTGGAACGTCAGTTCTAAAAATGACTCCCTCATTAATATTTATATAGAAAATCCCAATATATATAGTATTATTTTTTTTAAGAATGGAATTCACTCCAGTGTTTCCCTCCATATTCAAAAATTTCTGTTTTTTAATATAATAATCATATGTTAAATATCAATCATGAAGATATCATTGGTTCCTAGTTTTTATTTGTTTGATTGCTGTTTATTGAACTAATCGTATCTACGACAAAACAGCTTGTTGTTGGGCATTCTCAACTGTCGGAGCTATCGAGGGACACAACAAGCTAAAAACAAGCAAACTGATCTCCTTGGCCGAACAAGAGCTAGTGGATTGCGACATTGAGAGCAAAAATATTCAGGATACGACGGTGGTGACATGAAACACGCCTTCCGGTTCATAATACACAACAAGGGGATAGCAAGCGAGGCTCGTTACCCTTACAAGGGAGTGGAAGAGGCTTGCATCCATAAAAGGGAAGCTTCCCATGCAACCAAGATCCGAGGGTACGAGGATGTTCCTTCTTGCAGTGAATCAGCATTGCTCAAAGCCGTGGCGAACCAACCTGTTTCAGTGGCACTCGACTCCGAAGGGATAGACTTCCAACTCTACTCGAGCGGGGTGTTCACGGGGAGCTGTGGAACTGACCTGGACCATGCTGTGACCGCGATAGGCTATGGAGTGAGCGATGAAGGGATCAAGTATTGGCTTCTGAAGAACTCGTGGGGAACCGGGTGGGGCGAGGATGGGTTCATGAGGATTCAACGTGATGTTCCTGCCGAGGAAGGCTTGTGTGGTATTGCCACGTACTCTTCTTATCCGATTGCTTAATCGCTCTAAGTAATGCTTCCTTGTGTTGTGTTTCTTTGTTGTTGTTTTTGTGTTATTGTTGCAATATGCACAACTTAAGTGCATACGTTATGTACTTAAATAAATTCGAATAAAGGAGAGCATTTTGAGAATGACGAGGTGTGGATTTTAGGTAACACGGGTTTATGATAGGATTAGATTAACCAATAGGTTATATTTACAAATAAGGCTTATAATGTTAGGGGCTGGGCCTTAGCTTGGACATCTGCTTCATCTTCGTCTCTTTCAAACGAAAATGACACTCCCTTTATAAGTGTAGATCAGGGGTAAGTTCGTGGTGGTGGTCGTTGGTGTTAGTTTTATGGATTAATCGGTGAAATTTGAGTATAGGAATCATTACACTGTCGATTATTCTAATATAGTATTAGAACTGGTATCTCACATACTCGAGTTTGAATTCTACTTTCGGTACAAATATATATTAATTTTTTATTCATCTCATTTGCTCCTAATAAGTCTCTTATTATTTGTTTCTTCTAAACCCTTATCTCTCTTTTCAACAAGCTCTTATCTCTTCATAAATTTCACATCTAAACCTGTAAATAAACTCGTCCGTAAAGACACGTGTTAGAGTATAAAACTATTCAGAACTGGTTTCACTTTTATCTTTGACACCTTCTATAAGCTATAACACATTAAAGGAAACAAAAAAAAATGACCTTACAGATGGGCCGGGTCTGGGCATGTCCCACATAGCCCAATTTGCACACCTTTCTACTTTGTTTTCTTGTAGGTGCCTTGTATCATCATACCAAGTGCCCAAAAGCACTTCTAAAATTTCTTTTTACATATTGAGGTAAACAAAGGCGGCTTTAAGTTTTGTCTAAATAGGGTGGTGAGAAAGAACCAAAGGAAAGCTCCCCCAATCCTCACGTATGTCATAGCTGGATCCATGTCTGTCATCTTCAAAATAAATAGCATTCTATCGTCAAAAAAAAAAAACTATATACAATATATCAATAAGAATATCGAATATAAAATGATGAACAACGTAGTCACATATAATAAGCAAACCTGGGTAAAAGAAAAACACATTTCGTGAGAGTTTCATATATAAAATGAGTGTATAATATTGTTGTCAATTAATAAATTTATGGTCTGGTATCTATAATTTGAAGTTTAGATGTGATCCATAAACTTCTTTTTTTTTACCTTGGTTCATACGCATAGTTTGGAGGTTTCACTGTTTACCACCTTAGATAACACTTTAAGGATAGTTAACAAGGTAATATCTTTTTTCGTTTCATTAGTGAAAGACATTTTAAGAATATCTCGTATCAAAAATCTGAACATTGATCAGATGACATAGATCAATAGGATTTGAAATTGCACCTCGACATCCCTCCCTCATAATTAACTAGTTGAGAAAACCATATTATTAAAATAAATGACATGTTCATTAAGTTCACGTCTAAATTGTTAATTGCACCAATTGACTCACCTTATCAATGTCCCCACATATTAAAAAAGACCCAATGAAAAAAAAAGCATTTGCATACACCTAACGAATTATTTGACATTGAAACTTGAAAGATAAGTTAGAGATCATTGAGAAGGTTCCTAATATAAGATTAATTCAACCTTGATGACTCTTCAAAAATTGACTAAATTGTCAATGTCTTAAGCTTTCAACAACCATCAAATCGCTATACGTGATTAATATTCGACAATAATTTTGACGTAAGGGACAAGAGGTTGCTTAAAAGCCGCCGAGTATGTGTAACAACCTATATAGAAAGTAATTAATTATCATTCTTATTCCTTGAGTGATGTCCTTTTCAGCAATTAGATCTTTTCTTGAACTTGAGAATGCAAAAACAGAGAAAAAATTATTTAAGACCCGACCCACCTAAAAGTTCGAATTGATAGGTGGAGGTAGTTATCTATTTGATTTGGGACTCTGACACTCCCCCTCATGCGCAAGTCGATATTGAGTGTCAGACTAGACACATTGGTCATGGGACGATAGCCCACATTGATGATGGGTTAAAGGGGTGTAAACTGTAGATAGGAGACAAACCAAGCTCTGATACCATATTAAGGCCCGACCCACCTAAAAGCTCGAACTTATAGGTGGAGGCAGTCATCTATTCGATGTGGGACTCTGACAAAAACCAAGAAAAATAAAACTATTAAAGCATGAATACTAGATGAATTTCCATCGTTGTTTTGACTGAGGATCCATACAAGCGACTATATAGAGAGTTATTGTAGCGTGTGGTAGATCCTCGGGTCTAAAACAAAAGAAACATTGATACAGGCTTCAATGGATTCTATAAATGGGAGAGTAGACTAACGACATGTGACCAGTTTTTTAAAAAAAACCATAATTTTCAAATCTACTGTCTTTTCTCAAACTTTAGAACACTTACGTCTTCCCGATTTAACAAAATTAACAAATCTAAATTTATTGATTCAAATCTGTTTTCAGTTTCCATACTCTTATCAGCAGTCATGACATTTGAGTTGGATTGCAGAAGTTATTATACATATATTTATAAATAATAATAGGACCTACATTACACTATAATCCAAAAGGTGCAATTTAATTTGCTGTCTTTTGTCATTAAACAATTGGGGTTTCCCATAAATTAAGAGCGTAGTACTGTTATTAGGTAGAGATATCGTTTTCTTCATGGATGATGCAAAGTTTTCGTGCTTATCTTTCTGTGTGAATTGAATATTACAGGTTGTTCATCTGCATATTTTGTATCATTCAATAGAATTTTAATGAAAATACCTATGTATATATAAATATGTGCTTATTTGTAACACATACAAAATATTTTTCATTGATCTGAAGCTTAAAATCCAACAGATATCGATGATTCATAGTTTTATTTTGAGAACATGTTTTCTTGTATATGCTTACGATATTATTGATAGAAAAAAATGATATGTAATATTTTATCAAAGTTTGGCTAGTTGAAACTAGAATTAATTTCAAAAAAAAAAAAACTAGAATTACCTAGTATGAAGTTTAATATTCGAATCCTAACAAATAATCAATTTTGAGACAGGTTTGAAGTAGAGGTTAGTTGTAGAGTGGGGTGGGAAAATGTTTGAAATTAAATTAGAAAATTATCGATAAAAAAACATTATAATAAAATAATCTTATTTATATCGATATGTTGCTTCTACTTAGACCAATTTAAAACACTTAGTGATTGGTAAAAGAATTATTGTTATAGTTGACCAAAATAAGAATATTGTCACAATTATTGCCTATATGATTAATGATATTTTCTTTTAAGAGAAGCTAAAATATATTAGTTGATCTGCATGATTAAAAGAATCACATTCCGGACGTTCTGTTTTCGTAATACTTTGAAAACTAGGGTTTTTTTTTTTTGCAGCGGCTATTCATGGACTCACTTCGTGTTTTGTCATTTATGGTAGTGGTGTCCGGCGAGTGTGACGATGATCGCTCGACACCGGACGATAGTAAAAGGTACTTTTGGTACGGGAGAAAGGCAACTCGGAGAGGGTTTCAGATCGACCAATCGTGCATCTGGGTTATGACAACCTGGTCATACCGATGGCGAAAACAGGGGTGTACGGTTTAATCCAGAAGCCATCATGCCTCAACATGGTTACAAAGGTCATGCCTCCTAGTATCGGCTCAGGCGGGTCTCATGTGAGAGACGACTTGTACGTCGGTGTTGTCACGTCTCGTTTCTTCGAAATCGGCAACACTGGCATGGGAGCGGGAGTGGCGCAGACCATTGAAAAGGGTATCACTGTTATGGGGTCTCCAGGGACAAGCAGGGACATATCCATGCAGGCCTTGGACGTGAATCAGCGAGACCATAGGACTGGCAAGGCTTCGAGGATGTCGGAGTTAGCCTCGGCCACTGGATTGTCTCCACGGGGTCGGTTGACCAGTGGGGCGGGTCTGGATCATCTTGGAGATATACCGCGGGCGGAGTTTGACGATAACTCCAATATTCTATCAAGGGTTGTTAAGCAACCCTGCTAGGAGCTCTAAGTGTCTCGGGAATGGGACTGATACGTAATAAGGCCATCAGCGTTCAGTTCCTCATAGAGTTTCTTAGCTCTGTTAGGGCATAGGGGTGCATTTTTGCTTATCAGTTGAATCTTTATAGGTTCATGGCTAGAATTCAAGTCCTATTAGAGGATCATTGTAATCATAAGAGTGTCTGTAGTCTGGCATGACCCATTTGGTCGGATGAAATATTTCACCCACTAGAGCTATAGGTATTTTTGTGATAACGGTTTTAACCGAATTTTATTAATGATACTTAAGTATAAACCTTCAAAAAAAAAAGTTAGGTTTTATGTGAAAACCTAGTCACTAAGAATCAATTAAATTAGTGTGATGTAAAAGCCCATTAAAAGCAAGCCATGAACCAAACATGTCATCCTTGAGTCAGACCCCAACAGCCCAATATTGAGCTTCGCTGAAACAATGTGCGTTAGGCCCATGGGCTTACTTTAGCAAACTTAGTTTTTTTTTTTAGGACTGAACTAGACTTAGCTTTGGGCCTAACTACAACAACTTGGTATGCATCAAGACTTCTTTTTTTGGTAACTACTGAACTGAACATACGTGTAGACAAGAAAAGTACAAACTCAAGGATTGTTAGCTCTAGTCTATTATGTCATCCCTTTCTTGTGTGTGTTAAAACATGTGTCTGATTACTAATCAAGTGTTCCAAAAAGTCTATTAATATTTATTTTCATATAAAATAATAAACATAAGGTTGATGTGAAAGGTCTCCACAATTGAGCCAAGGACTAACGACAACAAAAGCATATTGAAAATTAAGCATTACTATTATATCTTAAAACGTGATTAATGTGTCATTAGTCACCCGAAATCTAAAACTTCCTATTTAAACCAAACTTCCAAGAAGATTCCAAATCCATTATCGCACCAGACATGTCAAAAACTCTTTCTAATGTTAGTTCGGTTTAGGTGTCAGTATATAGTCTTGTTTACTAGGTATATCTGGTGTAGTGACCAAGTTTTACTTGCTTTACGCGCTAGCTCTGTTGATCCTCTGGGACAACAGGAGCTATTGATAGTTCCAGCGTAGGTTGGGGTGTTGTCAGACTAGGTGTGACGTTAGATCGTCGTTTTCGACGGTTCGAGTTCTTGTTTGTAAAGTCTGATTCACCAGTAATAGAACGGATGAACGAGTTTCTGCCCGTACGAACAAGAATGAGTATATATATCTTCTAAGATATATAATATTGGTAGATATCTTATATAAAATAAATAAATAAACTCTCCGTAATGGCCCTGAAAATATGATTTCATTTTATGTAAAATGGTGGCATGAATGTGTTACTTGACGATAAATTTGATTTAATATGTTTTATTTATTACTTTTTTTTTTGTGTTACGAGAATGAAATAAATGCTGAATTCTCTTCATTTGGATTCCGTCCCAACTACCTGCTTTTTTTTTGTTAGTAGGTCTTTTATATTTTGGGATTCTTTTTTTAAAAAAATCAATTAAAAAAAATAGGTTATTGTTCAAACTATTTTCGAAACTACGTTCTGTTACTGTTGCAAGATGATATGGCTTTTACTTATATTTTTTATTTTCTTTTGTTTCCTGATGTGGACTTTTTTTCAAAAATTTGCATGAAAAGGGATTAGAACTAGGGGTATAAACGAACCGAGTTGAGCCTGAAATTGTGAGGCTTGGCTCGACTCGTCTATTTTTTACCAAGCTCGGATTCCGCTCGAGCTCGAACAAGTTTATATATTTGAGCTCCAGTTCGGCTCGATAAAAAAATATGCGAGCTCGAACCTGACTCGGCTCGGCTCGGCTCGTTTGAGCTACCCTATACACATAAACTACATAATATAA
>JAYMSW010001782.1:0-15354 GCA_036897725.1 Erodium texanum | reverse complement strand
TGTAAATTTCTCTACTGTATCCAGATGGGCGTGAGAGACCCATGGGAGGTGGCCCTGGTTGAGTACCTAGACGAGTAGTCTAAGAAGACTGATGGGTACTTGGGTTGCGGTCCTCTTGTGACCGCTATAGCTCAGGCTTTAGGCATATGGAGTAATCCCGAAGAGCCCGCTTTTCAGGTGGCGAGATCCATCCTTATTGGGAGGGTCAATGCCAACCTGCGACCTCCTGAGCCTGTGCAGGTTGTGTGCCCGGTAGTACCATTTGTCGAGCTCCAATTCCAACTGGGAGCCTTCCCGGAGGTCCCACCCCATGGGCGGCGGGACTTGAGCAGAGATTGAGCGCCCGGATAGGTGCAGTTAGAACCCATATTGGGGCCATTGGAAAACATGTTCAGTGTCTCCACCTCTTCACTGAGAACTGCCTCAACACCTGATGGGGCGGTTGACCACATCTCTACTTGCCTCGCTGCCTACCGCGAGCAATACCGCATGGACCATGAGTGGATGTGGGGGCAGTTTGGGGATGAGGGAGATGATTAGGCTTCGAGGGCCTATTCCTTACTTTGTATATATATGCTTTTATTTTCCTTTGCATTTTATTTTCTTTGTGTTTGAATTATGTCTGTGCATGTGCTCTACCAATGTGGCTTCTAGAGCGTGCACTTGAGAGACGGAGCACCCAACTCCACACTAAGACCATCAAAAATCAACAACGGATCATCCTGTCTTATGTCTGTTGTCTGTGCATGTGATTTTTATCTTTTTATTCATATCTGGTGGGTTTTGAATACCCGAAATATGCACTGCTAGCAAATGCATGATAGGATTCTACGATTTTTTCTTTGTTTAAAGTTTGGGGTGTTTATGCATGCTCACATCTTGGGAGGGTGTCTTTGTTCTCTCTTTTATATTTGTGTGCGATGGGGCGTCATCTTAGTATAGTGGCAAGTGTCTGCATTGTCACTATTTATATGTGTTTGTGTTGCATCGAGTCTTCATGCAGCATGTGTTTCAGTTTTGTTTTAAAAAAATTGAAAAATATAAAATGTTTTTGGGATGGAAAATGAGAAACTTGGTATTTTGTTTAGCTTCCGATGATGATCTTCGTTGTACAGGTGTTCTTATTCTTACAAAGCAACAGAATTTACCTATTTATTTAGGTAGGTTTTGGCCGCGTCAAGGTACATTCCTATTCTTAGTGTTTTTCCATTTTCCCTTCTCAACTACTATCCACTCCATGTCCCTCACACCACATCCCTACTAAAATATGGCACGCCTATTCCAGCCTGCTTATTTTTCTCACTTTGTGCAGGTGTTCACCCATGGACAATTATACGTCGCAGTCTCGCATGTAACATCCTGTGATGGGCTCGCCATTGCTAACGTCAATAAAGATGTAGCTGACCATACTATGGTGAAAAATGTCGTCTACCACGAAGTCTTCTAAAATATCATTCCTATTGCAAACCCCAACTTGGTAAGTACACCATTTTTATTTTGTCTGTTTTCTGGTAACTTTGTCTCTATTGTGTTGTGTGTCGTTGTAGTTACTCTTTATGTTTTGTGCAACTTTTTGGCAGCAACACGGAGCTCACAGTGGCCCTATCCATGCTCAGGGTGCTTACACAATAGAGGAACTACCCCCTTCTGCCCTACATGGCGGATCCCCTGATTCCTCACATGTGAGAACCCGTGAATCGTTCTTCGTTCTACACACGGGTTCGGGAATTGTAGGGGGCCTTCTTTATTGTTTTGTTTGGTCACTAAACATTCCTAAGAATATAGAGTATGTGGCACGTATCTGGTCTCCTGATCTAGGTTCTACCATGTTCATGAGCTGCCACCGTTCTCTGACTCTAAAATGCATTGGGTTGTTTATACTACAAAGCAAATAAGGCATAGCCTGGTTACGGTTATTGCCTTCTCTATCATTTTAATTGGTGCATTATGATGCAATAATGTGTTGGTTCCTATATGGATGGGGAGGAACTTATTCTGTTCGAACACTGACTAACTTTCTGAAAACCAGTTCACGTTAGCTACATAGGTGCATGAGGTAAAGTGTGTAAATTATCGTATTAATTAAGGTTCTCCCTTCAATCTCGAAAAATGTGGAGGAAAAGGGGACAAGTTGTTGGATCAGAACATGTTTCTTCATCTAAGAATTATTATACAGCAATATGAAAATTGATTGCTACTTTGTTGTGTATATTATAACATGTTCATAACAATATTGATATTGTGATTGTGAACCACACACAAGCAAACTAAGAAAGAGGTCAATGAAGAATACACACACTTTATAGTAAATATGATGATGATGAAGTATAGACCATATTTGGCCAGGAGTGATTCTTTAATGGCTCCAGATTCGCATTTTATTTTTGGATATCTAATCAAAGATACATTAATAAAGATGGTTTTATATAAAGTGAGAATTGACGCGGCCTTAAGACAAGGCCACTTTTTACTACATGCAATTTAGTGTTATTAGCTAACCATGATTAAAAGCAATGAAAATAAAGAAGGTCACAAGTATTTAGTAATTTCTTCATCCCATATTTTTACAATGGCTTACATCTGAGATTGTCTTGCATGTGTTATTGATGGAACTTCTTCCAACAAATACGTTAGCCTCGGTTATATACACGCCTTACTCGCTTGGGGACCTCTCACCAATAAAATGTTCTACAAAGTATGGCATGTCTTGCAATGTTCGATGTGTTTCCCTGTTTCGTCGTCTGTATTTTTTGTCCTTCCAACACTATCAAACTCATATATAGTATTGCAAGTGCGCGGTGCATTGTAGTAGTACATTATATTTTAGAATTCAACATGGTATGCCAAGTTAATCCTAGGTTAGATTTTAGTGACTTGTTGCTTTGCCCACTCGTTAATATATGGTTTAACTGGTGGGCAAGGCATTATTATTCAAAATTACTTCTTTCTTTATCAGATATAATGTTCACGGACACTTTTCATCACGATTATTGTTCATACGGTATTATTCATCGAAATTACTACTCACGGTGAGAATGTTAAGCCGTTTATGTTACTGTCCACGGGCTACAAGACACGTCTAGCCAGTTTTCTCCTCTGATTTCAAGTCCTTTTAAAGGTTTAGGTGGTTTTCCATAAAACCACTCATTCTCACGTGACCATCAAATCAGCATGGTTGGCACCATCGTCGTGCTTCCTTGAAAATGTTTTTCACTATCGTTATACGACATGGTTGATTAAAGAAGTTGTTTCGCACGGTTGCTATGAGATGTAGTTGCTTGAAAAAGTTTTGCATTGTCGGTATGCAACTTGCGTGAAGATATTTTGCACCCACTTGATGTAATTGCTCGAAGCTGAATTGTGCATCCGTTAAATCAAGGTATGAGGCAATGGCTCTAGATCGTCTTAGGCTTTTTATAGCCGTTATTGGGTATCGTCCCATTTGCACACATACACACACACACACATTTATTTTTAAGGCTATAAGCAGATGTCCAATTCTGCTATGACTCATATGTAGATGTTCAGTCCTACTATGGTACACGTGTAGATGCTTAGTCCTACATGTAAAAGGGAGTGTTTAATTATACCCAAAAAAGTTCTTCGGCAACTGCAACACAGTGATGACGCTACAACATAGAGTTGGAGTTTATTTTCAGTCCATGTTCAATACTCATTATCCAACTTGCACGTGAGTGGAAATGTTAGAGTTAGTTTATTTCATGTTATAAGTATTTCCTATTAGCCTTTCTTATTTATGTGTTCCTTAGTAGTATTATATTTTCTATATAATACAAAGTTAATCATTATATAAAGGGAAGCTCTCATTGTACTGAACAAGAATCAATCAAGTTCTTAATCAATAATATTCTCATATTTCTAAACTCAATAGGATATATCCAAGTTGAGTTGTACTTGTTAAAACAATACGTAATCCTAATACTAACAAGCACAAGACATTTGCATGACAACAAGAAGCGGGGAAGGATGTGGAATGGGCATTCAGAGTTCTCCAAGCACATTTCAAAATCACTACCCAACCAACACCTTCTTGGGATGAATATATCATTAGTAATGTCATGCAAGCTTGCATCATAATGCACAATATGATAGTCGAAGATGAACGAAATAATTATAAAACTCATTTTAATTACGAAGATAAGATATCGATTTCATTGGGACCACCTTTCACAATCCATGAAAGGCCATAGAATTTCACGTGGCACGTGAAAGAATTGAAGATTATGTATTCACCGGGCACTATACCGCGGTTTTATTGAATATATTTGAGATAAGTTGGGTGACACAAATTAGTTTCAATTTCAAGAAGTTCAATGTAATTTGAATTTCTAATATATAGCTGTATAATATCATTATTTAAATTAATACAGTATACATTTTTATTTATATTAGATACTTATTTTATATAAAACAAATGATTTACAATTAAAAGGTTTTGAATTTATTGTTTTTTAAAAAAATGATCAAATAAATATAAAAACATTCAAAATAATGACCATGGTATGATGGCGAGTTTACGTTTTAATTCTCTCTTCCGTAAATAACGCTTTCTCCTCTTCTGTGTTGTCCTCTCGCTTGTACATCTCTATGCGTGGCGTGTCCACAATCTGCATGAACCAGCGAACCCAGTTTCTTTTATCCATCTTTCATTCTCTTTCTTTTTTTAATTAAATGACAAATTTGTATTTGTTGACAAAAACCCAATACCTACTTTTGATTAAGCTATTTTTTTTAACCACTTCTTAATTGCTACTAACCCTAGACAGTACTTTTTTTCCAACTTTGTAAAGATAATATTTTTATGAGGAGATCATCGACAAATGGAGTTGAGAGGCTATTGTAAAAAGCATAAAAATGGCAGCTTGACCGAAACATGCTTCTCACGTCCTTGCTGCGGAAACCAACATGATCCTTGAGATTTGAGGTACATTCTCACAGATCCATTTCATTAAATAGCTAATCCTCAGGACCCGGATGATTGGGTTTTTTTCTTTTATATAGATTTCAATTTTTTTTTTTATTGCTGTGAGTAATTTTTGTTCCAATATTGTTGAAAGATTAAACAGCTTTGAGCTGAAAACCCAGGACCGTTTTGAGTTGGAAAATGCTGTTTTGAGTGTTGTTCTTTTTCAATAGATGTGCAGATGATTGTATGTTTTGTTGATGAAACCAAGTTCAGAAGCTTGTGGTGTTGGAGGTGCTTCAAAGCACCGAGTGGTTAATCTCTGAGATTTTCATTCTGTAGTTGATTGGTTCTGGGTCTTCTTGCGTTGGTGCTCTTTCTGAAAATATTACAACTATCACCTCGAAATCTCTAGCACCCTTTAGGGTTTGAGCTGATTTGTGGTTTTACCTTAAACAGGATTGTACCCAGATTCAAGCTCTTTATTCCATTGTTTGAGATGAGTCAATGAGCCAAAATACCCAAAGAAAATAGACTTAACTATGTAGAATCTAAGTGAACACACTATCTTCACTTGGAAAGAGTCTTTGGTTCCTCAGCTTCCTTCACTCCCTTCAGTGTAACCACTATTGCAGTTTTACTTAATTTTCAAAAGCAAACAGCGCCTGGTTTCCTTTAGTTTGATGATGTTGGAAAAGAGTATGATTCCCTCAAGGTTCCTTTTCTGCTTAATATCATTATCGATGTTCCTTCTAATCCTTTCATCTCTGTCCCTTCTTCAATCTAGTAATTCTTCTTTCTTACCAGTGTCAGTTTTCAAGCTAATTCTTGTTAATAGCACACCAATTTACTTATCGACTGTTAGAAAAGAACCATTCAAACAATCTTTAATATCTTCCACGGTCTCAAAACTTGATTTGGAAAGATCAATGAGAAGTGAAGAGACTATCTGTCTGAATTCCACATCTGATTCCGGGCAACAGAGAATAGAGGCATGTGATGCAAACAAGGCCGTCTTAAGAGTGTTTATGTATAACCTGCCTCCTGAGTTTCACTTTGCTTTATTGGGCTGGAAGGGAAGGGCAAACCAAACATGGCCTGATGTCAATAACAGGACACAAATTCCACCATATCCTGGTGGGTTGAATTTACAGCATAGCATAGAGTATTGGCTCACCCTCGATCTTCTAGCATCCAACAGTCCAGATGTGGTTAGACCTTGCACTGCTGTGAGGGTGAAGAACTCACGTGATGCAGATGTAATTTTTGTGCCCTTTTTTGCATCCCTGAGCTATAACAGGCATTCTAAGACTCAAGGAAACGAGAAACCTAGTATAAACAAAATCTTGCAAGATAAGCTAGTGAAGTTCTTGATGGCTCAAGAAGAGTGGAAGCGACTGGGTGGGAGGGATCATTTAGTAATTGCCCATCATCCCAATAGTATGCTGGATGCCAGACAGGAGTTGGGCTCTGCTATGTTTGTGCTTGCAGATTTTGGGAGATACCCAGTTGAGATAGCGAACCTACAGAAAGATATAATTGCTCCCTATAAGCATGTGGTGAGGACCACTCCTAGTAGCAAATCAGCCCCCTTTGACAAGCGCCCAATATTGCTGTATTTTCGAGGAGCAATTTATAGAAAAGCTGTAAGTTCCTCTTCTCTATGCTTTTAGTACTAAATACTGTTTGTTTGATGATGTGTCGTTTTAGAATGTAGAAAACAATCCATCGCAATGCTTTCTAATGAAGTACAGTGATTGATGAGACCGATGAAAACTTTGATCATTCAAACTTATAAAACTTGTGCTAATTTATGCTAGGAAGAAAGTAATAACCAAGTTTGTCATGCTTTGATAAATAAAAGGAAATTTCATTACTTTTGCATATTTGTACCTATATTGAAAGCAATCTGAGTTAGTCATGAAATTGCCTACCAAAGCTTGCTTGTTTGAGCTTAGGTCTTGGGACCTGGATTCAAGTCCTAGCTGTGGTACCTCACTCTTCATTTATTTCTTCCCAACTTTTTTTTTATCAGGATTCTTCCCAACTTCTGTTGGGCTTCTGTCTCTTTAGCCCTTTGAGCCTCTCTCTCTATTCAGCCCTTGTTGGGCCTCTCTCAAGGTGGGGGTCACAAAAATTTAGAGCCCTTGTTGGAGCTCATGCTTGATACATTAATCTTAAAAAGTTATTTAAGAATTAAACAAAAAAAATGTTTAGTGCTCCCTTGCTTCTTACATAATCAAGGTATTAAGACCAAATGCTTTGATACAGGTGATTTAGTCGGTCAAAAAGGTCATGAAATTGCCTAACTAAATCCTTACGCATGCAAGTTAATCCAATTACTGTTCTGAATTTTATTTTAGGGAGGAGTAATTCGGCAAGAACTATATTACATTCTGAAAGATGAGCAGGATGTGCACTTCACATTTGGAACTGCTCAAGGGAGAGGAATCAACCAGGCAGGACAAGGAATGGCAGGAGCCAAATTTTGCCTGAATGTTGCTGGAGACACACCATCTTCAAATCGCCTTTTTGATGCCGTTGTGAGTCATTGTGTCCCCGTGATAATCAGTGACGAGATTGAACTACCTTTTGAGGATGCCTTGGATTACTCGGAGTTCTGTGTATTTGTTCAATCATCTGATGCTGTGAAAAAAGGCTATCTACTGAACCTCCTAAGGGGAATCAAGCAAGGTGAGTGGACCAGGATGTGGGAGAGATTGAAGGAAATTGTACACCATTTTGAATATCAATACCCATCTCAGTATGGTGATGCTGTGGATATGATTTGGAAGCAAGCTTCACGTAAGGTTTCTTCAGTGCGCTTCAAGTATCACAGAAATAACAGATATCTTTGATCCCAGCTTCCAGTAGAGACCAACTGATAGAACAAGCATGCACTAAAAAATGGACTCATTTTTGGACTTAAAACAATATGGCGATTGCATATTTGGTTGGTTTTTGAGGAATGTTGTACAAGCTTTTCTTGTCTTTTATGAATACCACGTGTAATTTTAGATTCCATTGTGATTCAGAATAACAGGCTTCTGTTAGTTGTGATCGAAGTGCACTTGTATAGAATCCTACTTGATGTTTTCTTGTTTCAGCTTTTGACAGATGCAGTAAAGAAACACAAGGAAATGAGGATTTGTGTAGTTTTTCAGTTTGGAGTTGGGTGTGAAAATTACTTGCAGTGTTCAAATGTTCGAGAGGAAAAAAAACACTATATTTCTGTGTGAATTGCAGCAACATCATAAATTATGTAGCTATAAGTTTGGACCTAGGTCTCTAAAATATATAAGTGAAAGCTGAGAAGAAACAGAACCAGTGGAAGCAGAGAAGAAACAAAACCAGTCCTCATCAGTTACATGGAGCAAAAAAGAAAAAAAAAAAAAAAAAAAAAGCTTACTTGCTGTTCTCTCCACCGCTCAGCTCTGGGGTATCAACATCTGTTGTGGATTGGGTCTGATCCTTTATGGACCCTTCTCTTCCCCGACTGGTCTGGGTTGAAGGTCACTGAAGGTGCAGGAGCAGAGCTCGGCTTTATCTGCAACTCCTTCACAGAAGCAGCCTTTGTTGTATGCTTGTTTTGAACAAGTAGCAAGTGCCTTTTCTCCCACCTGAGAGCATGATCCATGCTTCTCAGACCAGAAACCTTGTTTGATCGAAGAGACAAAGAAGCAACAAAAAGAAGAAGAATGAGGAGTCTATAGTGATAAGCTGAGGAAGCCATCAGTGAGATCAATGATGGGAGAATGAGTAGTGTGAGCCTCCTGAGGGTTCATCTTTTATGAGATTTGGGAGACTAAAGGCACAAAGCAAAAGGGAATAGGTAGGGAAGTTTAAGAAGATTCATCTCAACCATAAGCAATTTAAGGCTGTTTTTGACAGGTTTGAACAAAAAGTTGCTTAGGCCCAGCCAAGAATCTTTCCATTTTGATTTTCCTGAGTTTTTACCAAACAAAGACCACCCACTCTCTCTTGAACATCTTCCCCAACTTGCCATGTCATCCTTGATGGCATCGTGCTGACGTGGACTTCCAACCTGTCCTAAAACCATTGGGTTGCCATTCTCAAGAGGATTTTCTTACAAGAAACAAACTTGAATTGTGAGATAGCTGTGAGGCTTCTCCATAAAACCAAACACTTGCTTTTATGGTAATGGAGTGACTTCACTTTAGAATTCCAAGCTCTTCTCACCAAGCCAAGAATGAAAAATCAAATAGATTTCCTTTATGCTTTTCTTTCTTCTTGCCCAGCTCTTGTACACACCATATCCCTCCATTCAAAGTTTCACTCCCATTTCCCTTTTTCTAACCCTCACATACCCATTTAGACCATCTTCTTCTCTTTCCATCAACCAGAAACCCCTCCTATTTCCCAAAAAATATCGTCCAATCGTGAAATCAATCTCAGTTACATACCCCCATACAAAATCAGTGTGGGACAATTTGCTCGACTAACTGAGCATGTAAAAACACAAATTGGGATCATATTTCTCTTCCAGTTGTACAGTAAAGATACATCCAAGCATCTCTGCAGGTATAATGCCACAACCGTATACAAGACTTGGCTTTAGCATTACATTAAAGCAAAAGACATGGATGAGTTGCTTTACAAAATCATCCTCATCCCTATAACAAATGCCTTTAACATTCTATATAACTTGTGCCTACCCAACAACGGTCTTAAAATAAAAAAGTTCTGTGACATGAAATCAACAAAAACAAGGTCTAATGTAAGATTAAACTCAGACTAGGTGTGCCCTGCAGTGCAAGAAATATTCAGTAAAGAAACAAAATAACTCTGCTGCTACCCTGATGGTAGGTTATTGTATCTTAAAATAATAACATATGCTAGAAATTTTGCAAATATATCTCAACAGCTCGGCTGATCAATACAAGTTTCGTAGCAGCATGACAACTGCTCTGAGAACCAGTATCTATGTACAAACATAAGAAATGAGGAACTGCAAGCATGCAGTTTCGAAATAGTCAACTTTTAAGGTTACAACTTGAGAAATACAAGAGATTGCCCGTCTCATTTCTTTTAACCAGTAATAGAGCATGAATACATTGGAACATCCAAATATAAATCATCCTTCACCTGAACAGAATCTCACTGAAGTGGCTCCTGATGGGGAGTCACAGCTGGCCCGGGAGAAATTGTGAACTGCAAGCCCCGGCGTTGACCAGCCTGTATCATGAAGGCAACTTCAGTTGCAGCAAGAGCTGCTGCTTCCTGATTCAATGAAAACACACATTATATGTGTTAGCATATAAATCAATATGATGGGATAACTTCTCTCATGCTATGCTTGATTCTAGTCATTCTAGTGTATAATCATAATTTACATATTTAACCATACATTGCTCTTTGTTAATCAAGCAACTATAGTCTTCTAAACACACAATATTTCCACAAGTCAAATATAAACTTCTCCTGATAATACATTGTCAAGCAGAAATGTGAAGCACAAACCAACCTGTCTTTGCCTCCGACGCTGTAATATACTGATGGCCCAGGCCATAATATAGCACGGGAGAAGAAAACCAGCAGCACGAAGCAAGAAAAGCTTACCAACAACAAGGAATTGATTAAATGAAGTTAACTATGAAAATTGTAACGGAAAAAGTGCACATCTGTATCACTTACAGAGAAGAATGTAGAAGCATCATCATCACCATCATCACTGGTAAGGGATAGAGCATGCCTCAGAAGTAGAAGCGCCATTAGCTGCCATAAAATAAACACAAAAAAAAGGGTGGTCACAACCATGATAGTAATCAAACGGATAAGTGAGGCTAGAAAGGCTCATAATTTCAAGCTTACTGCTTATTAAAATAACTTATTTGCATGAAACAAGTGATGCTATGTATCTGTTGAAATATGGAATGTAAATATTTGTTTGATCTCCGGTAAGAAAAAGATTGATCAATACATTGGACTGTTTGAAGTCAAAAGTGAGAGGACCCCCAAGCTAATAAGCTATCAGACAAGAATAACTAAGAGCAACAGTAATGCAAGGACAAGGAGATGGTTAAGCATCCATACTTCTTCAGTAGGATATATATGTTGGGTGCCGATTACATACCTTGTGGTGCAGTAAGGAATTTGTACAACCTATTTTCTCAACAAAGTTGCCTTAAATATGCACATGATAGGGAGGTCGTGCCACAGAGTTGACTTCGAAACATACTAACAACTTCTAATCTGAGCAAGAAAATGAGCACGACAAAAAACCATTGCTTTTTTTAAATGATAGAAAATCAGCAGATTATCTAATGTTGTGAGTTAGGCTGCTAAAGAATCATGAACATTCATCACACTCTTTATTCATGGTGGTTATACTTGAGACTCTAAATTATCAAACAGCAGGAGATCAAAGGCTGTTTTGGAAGTGTTTGAAGGTTTAAATGGTAAGGTTGGAGCAAGATAGATTAATGGTGTCACCAGTTACTCTTTACTTGGAAGTAGTAATTACTACATATAGGGAGAGGAAATAAACAACGTAACCCAGTTTTAAGTTAAAATGCTTCTTAATACAGTATTATATCATTTCCAACTCATCACTGCCCGCATGCCTTGATTCACACTAGGTTGGTTGGGTGCTAGTTGTTGATGTTTCTCATGTAGTTTAGAATCTTGAGGAAAATCATCTCCTTGTGGAATTCTTCGATGATAATATGATAAATAGATTTGCACCAAGATGTTCATAATGTGCCATGCTTTTTTTTCATTAACCTGACATGTTTGCTAACCAATTACTTCAGAGCAAACACCTAACTTTATGCAAGGATTAACTTTATGCAAGGATAACAGCTTACAATTAAAGCTGCAGAGCGACAGAACGCAGCTCCACTGGCATTGCTATCAGCATTCTCATCATACTCAGCCTCCAGAAAGTGGCGTTCAGCTGCAGCCATTGCTAAAAGTCGTGGATCATGTAAATCCAAAGGAGTACCGGCAATAGTCCAACCCTCACTGCAAAACAATGAGAAATCAAACATTGCAGCTATAAGCATTCACAATCTATCTACAGGTTGCAAATTCAATCTTAATCCACAGCTGGGTTCAACAAGGTGACAATCTCTAAACAACGAGTCAAGGTGAATGTATATAACTTGCCTGATATCAATTGTTGTATCATCAGAATTTGGAGGAGGAGGTGGAGCAGTATAACCTGGTTGGTAAGGCTGAGAAGGAAAATTTAAGTTCACCAAAAGTCAGTAAATTAATATAAATCTGTCAACACAACTGGTTACACTTCAAACTTACAGAAAGAAAATGAACAAATGAATCGTTATCCATGCCAACATGTTCGAATACATCAATGGAATCTGCACTTGGCTTACCACAATGTTTCTAAAACCTCAAAGCATAATAGAGTGTAAAGGCCTCTTATAGCCTGAGCACAAACAAAGCATCATTGTATTGAGGGCCACTGTATAAATGATGATTCTTATATTCTGTAAGCCTAAATCCAGAGCATTGTGCTACGGTGCAACTCTTGCACGTTTGAATCATTCACTTAATTAGTCTAAATTTAGTCATGCTGGTTTAGGATTAGAAAAAGATTAAGAGATGTACAGTAGACCATGAGGAAAATGGATACAAAATAAAATCAGAAATGTGTATGTGGGATTATGTTCGTGCATGAAGAGGCTGCTTTGTTCTTTCTCCTATTCTTCCACCAAAGAGGAAAATCAGTAGTGCGGTGCCACAAGATACATTTCTCGTTCTATGTTATTTTAATGTCATATGTGTGGATATTTGTGAGCTGGCATGATTTTATCTGTTAGCAAAACAACACTTGAACACAATATAAAGTAAATTATACAATCACAGTAACAAACAGCTCTATCAAGAACCAACTGAATAAAAAAATTTGGTGACGGCAGAAGATTAAGATTTAAGAAGAAAAAAACATTTTTGGAACGGAAAAAAGAGTAAGCTATGGCAATGCAACAATTTACCAATACAAACCATTCTTATCATGCTTCATGTACAATTTACTCACACTCACTTTGCATTTAAGTTCAAATCGATTCCGTATTGAACTTTCAAAAGAACGATATTACCAGGTAAAATATACATGCAAACAAGACTCGTCCCTAAATCAAACAAACTACTCATTGTCAAGAATAATGGCTTTCACATCAATACTAATCAACATATAAGTTCTTGCAAAATTTTCTCAATAGCACAGCCAAATCATGCAGATGCTATACAAGCAGTAGCTTACCTGATGACAAATCTCACAGATTATGTCTCCCTTCTCGTTGCACCATCGCTGAACACATTTCCTATGAGCATACTGTACATGATGTGAAAAATGTCAGCTTTGGAATACCAGTATAAGAGTAACTACATTACTGAGAAAAAATAAATAAATTTGCTTCAACATCTACATAAATGATGGGAAAAATGTCAGCTTTGGAATACCAGTAAAAGACTAACCACATTACTGAGAAAAAATAAATAAATTTGCTTCAACATGATTAAATAAAAGTCCTCCAAAAACGTCACCGTCTAACATACATATCATAGTAATATGCCCAAAATCGTTCATTTTAGCATTATATAACTCCACTTGTAGCAAAACAAAACAAAAAAAATAGCTCATTCAACCTGCATTACTGATTTGACTCTAACAGCGATAAGCTGGTCTGGTCATATGGCAACAAAGCAAGCCTTATGCTAGAACAAATTCTAAATGAGTAAAAGCTATAAAGAGAAGCAAACCAAGTATAAACCAAAACTGGAGTAAACGTGTACCTTCAGACTGCCGCTACAAGTACAAGGAACCTCCAAATTGTTGATGCTATCCTCTTCCTGGCAAATGCGGCACTCCACCATTTGGATCAGTGGTTCTTCCTCGTTGGAGACATCATATTCCCCCAGTCCCTCAACCTCAACTGTAGAATCAGGCTGATCAGCAGTTTTAGAAATAGAACTCTCACCAGAAGACCCCGGGGCCTCAGTAGCTTGCAAAGATTGCAAACTGTCAGCTGTTATGAGGCGGTCAACACACAGAACCAAGTGATCACTCATTCGTATTTGATGGCAAGTCCCTGCAATACTACAAAACGTACCTATTATTATTCCACTGATGTTTACATAAATCAGCAGTCTGGATCTGATACTCCAAATATCATTGTCAGAAAAATGCAGCTAAATAGGACTGAATTCTTTTGCATTAATTTCTTCTGAATTTAAGACCAGCAAAAAAAAATATTTGGACAAATAAACAACTAAGAATTAGCATATAATTTGAGAGCATTTTGTTATAAGAAAATCATTTTAATAGACAAAAAAAAACTATCATCTGTATTTCAATACATAGGCAAGAACTTACCCTTCAGTTAAAAAAAAGTGAAAATTTTAAATAACTCAAACTCATATGAAGAATGTCTGGTGGCCGAGAAAATGCAGGAAAACAAAAACCAAAATCAAAACTTGTTTTTCCCAATTTATGCCTTCAGTTGCAAAAGAGATCAGAACAGACAACAAAGCCCCGTCAAAGAAATAGATAAATCGCATGAAACAAAACAAAAAAACCAGAGTTTCTCTCATCCATTCACAGAAACCAAACAAATCAAACATGGAACAAAACCCTGGAAATTAAAGATCAGCAACAAACCGACAGCGAAATCAATGTTCAAGGAAGAGAAATCGAACAAAGGAACCGAAAATTAGAGCATAGAAAAGGTCACCTGGAAAGAAAAGTCGTAAGCACCTCTCGGCTTCGAATTCTATGAAATGATAAAAGTGAAAGCTAGACAGAAAGAGTAATTATTTTATTCTTAAATATTCATATATAATATAATGATAAAATAAATAATAAAAATAAACCGTGTAATAAAGAAAAGGAAACGGTTAGGTAATGGCATGGATCACAGACCGAGTCTGCTCGAAGCTGGGTCCGTCCAAAGCTGTCCGTGACGAGCACGAATCAGTCAATTAGTCATGACTCGTTTTCCTTTTTCCAGTTAATTTCCATAGTTGGAAATAGAAATATTATTATTTGATTAATAATAAATTGTTCAAACTGGTTTGTAAATCTTATTAGACTTGTTTTTTTTAAAAAAAAAAAACAATAAAGTGGGTTATTGGTTATGGTAATATTTAAATTTTCAAAAGAAAGTTAAAATAATATTCATTGATCAGGTTGAACCGTAGCTTTGGGTGCTACTATCGTCCATGAAAGGTCACGAACAACTAGACCATAACCAAACTCCCCATACTTTGAGAAAACTCCTTCGTTGACATATATGCCTAGGGGTGTGTAAAAATTAATCGTATCGGAGGAACCAATCAGAACCGATCGCAAACCGTGTCGGGAAAACTGGAATCGGTGGATTTCGGTCCGGAGTGCGGCGGGGAAACTGCATAAACGGCAGGAAATCAGCTGGGGGGCGGGGGGGCGG
>JAYMSW010001781.1:0-15354 GCA_036897725.1 Erodium texanum | reverse complement strand
ACATGGCTGTCACTCCTCTTGACCTTGTCAAGTGCAATATGCAGGTTCGGTTTCTCCCGATCTGTTAACTGTAGCGGTTTTCCTGTGTTTTTTTCCCCTTTGATTCGATATTGTTATTGTTATTGTTTCAGTTTCATCAATGGATTATATTTCTGTGAGGTTCTTCAAGCTCTCATTTGTATGAACTCTGATATAAACATACATGCTTTTGCGTTTAGCATTTTCGTCGGCTTAGATCTGGAGTTTATAGGAGTTATAGGGTCCTCACTCACTAAACCATAGTTATATTTTGTGTCTCGTTCTGGTCATGTATTGTGGTAGATCGTTCCTGGATCTACCTCGCTCGTTATGGATTTGAGCAGAACTACAGATGTTACTAATTTGTTACTCCAAATAGTTAGTCTGAATTATTCTGCTTTAAAGTGCTGTTATGTGATTTCTACTTTGTCTGGTATTGATTCCTATGGACTATGAAGTTTTAGGAATCTGACATTTTCTAAGGTTTTAGGTACTGAAAATTGGCCAGTTTGACTGTTGTATGGTTCTGCTAGATTAGATATTGATAAACTGATATGCTGTATTAGAAGCTTTAGGTGATATATTATTATCTATATTTTGCTTGAAGTTTATCTTAATTTTGCTGTTGCTCATTTATATGTCAATTAGTATTTGTTGCTGACAATTATTTAGGTCCTCCTCGTGGATGATTTGTTTCTAGGTGCCATGCTTCTGAATCTTTAATGTCTTCCTTACATTTCATAAGAGCTGTTTTTATTCTGAGGAATGGTGTTCACCTTGTATTATTTAGTTTCCTGGAAATATGAGAAATAAAGTCTACCTTTTCTCTAAGGGACATGTGGTGTCATTTCAGTCATTCTTAGTTTTTCCGGATGCAACTTGCAACTATGAGAGTGGGTTATGTAGTTTAATATGTAAAATGTATGAGATAATTGAAATTGGAATCTTTTGTTTTTGCAGATTGATCCTGCTAAGTACAAGAGCATCTCTTCTGGTTTTGGGGTTTTACTCAAGGAGCAGGGAGTGAAGGGTTTCTTCAGGGGATGGGTTCCCACTCTTCTGGGTTACAGTGCTCAGGGTGCCTGCAAGTTTGGGTTCTATGAGTTCTTCAAGAAGTACTACTCTGATATTGCTGGACCAGAGTATGCCACCAAGTACAAGACCTTGATCTACCTTGCAGGTTCTGCATCTGCTGAGGTGATTGCTGATATTGCTCTGTGCCCTTTTGAGGCAGTGAAAGTTAGAGTTCAAACACAGCCCGGTTTTGCTAGAGGAATGTCAGATGGATTCCCCAAGTTTATCAGATCCGAGGGTGCTGCAGGGTATGAATAATTTACATCCTAATATTCTTATCGGTTTGTGTAAAATAAGTAAATGTCCAGATGAATATATAACCTATATATGCAAATCATTGCAGATTATACAAGGGTATTGTACCACTCTGGGGGCGTCAAATTCCATGTAAGTTCAGCACTACATTATCAGTTATTCAACCTGCTTTTATACATCTGCCAAATTAGTTCATTGCTGCTTTATTTACTTGCTCATAATCTTTAATTACTTCTCTTACAATGTCCTTTAGGTTATTTCATTTGTATCCTTGTAATTGTCTTTTTTGTTGTTTAACCCACTTCCCAAAGATTTGGGATAACTCACCTTAATGCATGATTTCTGCTGGCAATGTTCTTCCCACCATATGGTTAGTGTTTTACTCCTGCATTTATGCAGTATTGCAATGTTGGTTGTTTGGTGCAAAATGCTATCATTTTTTCTCTTTCGAGCAAATGATCCTGTGTTGATTGGATCTTCTATTCGCTAAAAGAGATTTTTTGCATTATGGGTGATGGTTTTGCAAACTTTTACCGGTAGTTTATCAACAAATTGCTGGATCTCAGCTCCCATAACAGAACTGGAATGATGTCTGAATTACAATTCATATTGCATATTACGAGTTAAACAATGACATTACCCCTCTTAAAATATTTAGTACTGTTGCTATGTATTTATAGTTGATCACCTTAAATAATAAAACTCCTAGATCACCTGTTTTATTGTATGTCAGGTTATCTTAGAGTGCTTGTATAGGTTTGAAGTCAGGAACGAGTTGGTTTTAGTGGATATATAATGACATGCTTTGATGCTAACTCAATCCTTGTGTTGCTTTTTTTTATGTTCTGCCTTATGCTTTGCCCTTCTCATTTCTCCTACTTGTATGCTTGTGTTGGTAAAAGTTTTTTTTAACGTGATGTTTATTCTTGCAGACACGATGATGAAGTTTGCATCTTTTGAAACCATTGTGGAGATGCTCTACAAGCATGCCATTCCTCAGCCCAAGGACCAGTGCAGCAAGTCTTTGCAGCTTGGTGTCAGTTTCGCTGGTGGATACATTGCTGGTGTTTTATGTGCTATCGTGTCTCATCCCGCTGACAATCTTGTCTCTTTCCTCAACAATGCCAAAGGAGCCACTGTTGGTGACGTGAGTACTGCACCTTGGAGCTTGTTTATACTTCTAGTCCTGTTCACAGACTTTGTTTTGAATCTTCTTTACACTGGATTTGCTTGCAGGCTGTGAAGAAGATTGGATTGTTGGGTCTCTTCACCCGGGGACTTCCTCTCAGGATTGTCATGATTGGAACTCTTACTGGAGCCCAGTGGGGTCTCTATGATGCATTCAAAGTTTCTGTTGGACTGTAAGTTTTTAAAACTACTCAGATATATGTTTTAGTGAGTTGATTTAAGTGTGCATGTTGAATTATTTGGGTAATCTGATTTTGTTGTAACTTTCAGGCCGACTACGGGTGGTCCTGCTCCTGCGGCTGCCCCTGTCGCTAAGGAGTAAAATGTCATCAGCAAACATGGAGAGTTTTATCTGTTCTGTTTTGTGGCATATTCTATGTTCCAAACTAGGATCAGTTTTTTCGGACCACACTTTGGTCTTGAGGTGGATGGTTTGTGGTCTTTCTCATTCCAGTCCTGAGTAGTTTTTTTTTTTTTTTAGTTAAATCATATATGGAATTTCAATTTGACATTAGGTCTTTGTTCCCCCATCAAAAATTAGGCATCCAAAAACATTATGGTCATCATGGGGGTAAAAAATCGATGTTCTTCCCAGTTACTTGGGAATTCCAATAACAAGGAGATATAATTTCTTTCATATTTGGATGCCCAGTGATTATTCATTTTTGTTTTCTGTAACTAATCAAACGTGTCGATCCGTGCATCAATTGATGACCAGCTTTGGAGAGGCGAAGTTCATCCCCAATACAGAGATGGAATTGAAACTATTGTTGACAAGCTGCTTGTGCTGAATTGATTAAATGATATAAATAAGCATCAAATGTTGTGTTAACTAACTCGCACCCTGCCATTATCATGCTACATAACGCCACAGCGCAGACAACAAAAAGTGCACCTTTCTTCAGAAAAATCTTTAAACTACAATAAAATGGCCTTCATCTGAAATATTTCGGTTCTCAGATGGTACCCTTTCTCGGAACTGCATCAACTAAAGAATTATGATCTTGACTCCAATGTGCGTTGTTATTGTAATTTAGAGAAATCCTTGGACTTCAGGTACTAAACAGATAATAAATTTGGGGTTTCAGGAATTAGTCAAACGTTGATTGTGAAGGATACATAAGGGTGTGTATCAGCATCACCCCCTAGACCAGCCATCCCTCCTGCTTCATCTTCAGGTTTCCAGTATGCGCTGCATTGAAGCAACACATAGATGTCATGAAATGTTCCACAGTTGAAAATTATGCTGAAATAATCTTTTACTATAATCTATCTGCTTTGGCATATACAAGAAGAATAGATGGAAGGCATGCGAGAGCAGGTATTCAGTAAGCAATTCCAGGAGTAATTTTGATCGCTACAGTGCTAGCTAGTAAGGCTTAGTATTTAGATCAGCAGTTCACAAAAATATACACCGGGTCATAACATGAGTCCTTGCACATAATGTTTTTTCACGAGTTTGGGAATAGGACTTCAGTTAGATCTGAAGGGCATGCATTAAAAATTCTTTTTACACCACAAATCATAAATAAGCTGACCGACTTGCCTGTTTCTACTGTCACACAATCCTTCAAGGATAGTACGCACTTTCTTTTCACCTTTCATAGTTGGAGCTAAAACACATGCCTGAAAAACCACAACAAATCGTGTATCAATGTCAACTACATGCTTAAAAGCCATCAAGAAAAGTTAGGTATATATGTACCAAGAAAGCAGGTGGCAATCCATATCTCAGTATGCTCTCTGTAAATAAGCGCACAGCACAAAAGTGCATCCAGGAACTGAAAACCTGCATGTAGAAAAGCAATCAATATTATGATTTAAGAAATGATATTGAGTCAATATGAAAAGAATTATGACAAAATCAGGTGTTAATATTGAAGAAATCATTATCAATAAAAATTTAAGCAGTGCACCATAGTCATCAATATGGAGTCCATTCACATAAATTACTTGTTAATGAGTTCTTTCCCATCAACAATTACTGTAATACAAGAAATCCAAATACTATGGAGATGATCACCTTTCCTGGACTTAATACATGCACACAAAAATAGGAAATAGTTATTGATCACCTTGGTCAAAATGAACTCCTAAAGAGTACAAATAGCATATCTAATATAAAGCCCACAGTGCATTTAAAGCATAAATAAGTAATAAAAGGAAAGATGACACAGAAATAATAATGGATATAACAAACAAGAAAAAGACTAAACACCTCCCCATAACTGGTGCAGCACCACTGCAAAAGAGAGTTTCTCAAGCTTTCCTGGTCATGAATCAATCTTTGGAGCTCCTGTTTCCGACTCTCCTGTCCTTCTGGACTATATTCAAAATCACGTATCTGAATCAAAGATACACATAGAAAGGAACACTAATGAGAGATCCCCCATCAAGTGATACTTCATACAATTTATGCATTGCATTCTGTAAATTGATCACATGGAAATTCATGAAAGTATATATCAATTGGAATTAAATATAAGAAATCTATTTCAGTAAGAGCAAAGGAAAAAGAAGAAAAATGGTACTTCAAGATTTATTACTGACTTGGAACCCCTTTTCTCGCGCACTTGTTCTGAAATTGTCAGCAACTCGACCAAATAGTGTCACTGTATGAAGAGCATATTCATTATCCTCAAACAACATCTTAGAAGACCTCGGCACCTGAAACAGCTTAATCTGGTTAATCAAAAGGCATATAATACTTTAAACAAAAGATAGTGTACATTCAGTAACATTCAGTTTTAACAAACATGATAGACCAGTGGATTATGAATCAAATATGCCCATGTACCAGGAATACATGATCAGTAAGGAAGGCTTCTAAGCCTACCCTCCCACATATTGCTCAGGATGACAGTAATCTAGATGCAGGGATTTTTTATCCCCCCAAGAACGAAAATCAAAATATTAATAAAAATCTTACCACGTAACTAGTCAAGGTTTCATAGCTTGACAACCAATCCTTCTATGAGTACTTGGGGACAATTGCAAGGAGAGTCTCTAGGTGTTCTGAGGTAACAATATCCTCTGGTTTCACTAGATTGGAAAGATCTCGGACGGCCAAGCTGAAATAAGCAGAGTTAGGACCACATGAAAAAATATATATTTAACCCTTTTATCTGCTACAGCTAGGACTTAAACAGTACTTTTACCATAAAAATATTGCAAAAATTCATGTACCTTCCACTTTGCTTTCGATTTATAGCATTGAGTTGACTGCGAACATTGCTATACTCAGCGACACGAACCTAACATAAGAGACGGAGTTCTAAGACCCGAACATCGGCAAAAAGTTTTTTTTTAAATGAATACACAAAATTATCAGTGATCTATTGTATGAGTCAAACTAAGACACAATAAAAAAAATCTATAGCATCGAGCTGAGTGCGGACATTTCTATGCTCAGCAACACGAAACTAACATAAGAGACGAAGTCTAAGACCCAAACATAGGCAAAATTTAGAAACTGAATACCCAACTTTTTATAACGACCTATTGTCAGAGTCATAAATAGCTGAATAAATCTAAGAAGAATAATGACTTTCACTAATTAGGGCTGAAAGGAACAATACTGTTTAATTGAAACATGGAAGAAATAGAGATGTCACTACTCACTTCCAAAAGCAGCACCTCATAATAGTGATATTTGTAAAAGAAAATGTCTCTGCTGAGAAACAAAAAGATACTTGGGGAAAAAATAAAGGACACGACATAATGCTAAATATTTCAAAAACCCCAAAACAAAAATTACACATCCGAGAAAGTAATAATGCCCATTATCACAGTTAAAACATACCCTATCAGTACTCAAGAATATTTATCCAGGAACTGACCCATCTACATATCTGAGGTGTTCCACACGGGCATTCTATTCGCTCCTCTTTGTCACATCAAGCTGCAGAGGAGCATGCTAGACAGACTCTAATTATATTACCTCTGAACTAGAGAGGTGATTAATATGTTGGTTCCTACCTTTCCTGATCAATGAGACTGATATTTCTATACACTGCAATAGTTCAGAGCTATTCAAAAATTGTTTTTTCTAGGTGTAGATACAATACGCACATGATTTATTTTCATTGTCAAACATATACTGGACCAATCCAGCATACTAGATGTCAATAATATCTGACCAAGTATTTCATACAGAACATGTATTGCTCTTAAACAAGGCTCATCAATAGTTTAATTTCCACAAGTGTTTTACATACTTCTTTCATTAATCCTTGTTAGTAGTACCACTGCAAGAGCAAATAGCTACAAAAAGAATCCATCAAAACAGTGATTGTGGCATCACATCTGGAGTCAAAAAATTGAAAGAGCTAGTGATGCAGGATGAGTAACTAGAAAAGAATGGCCACATGAGATGCCTCATCAAAAACAAATTTTACCTACTCAAAGCAGTATCACGATAAAATATGATACACCAGAGGAAGAGAAATAAATAGTCACTGAACAATAATAAGCACTTGTTTGCCTCCCTACCTAACCAAAAGCATCCAATAGGTTACACATCAAATCAACAGGGAAAGAAAATGAAAACCACAATGAAAACACATAGGAAACAATAAGTTACCTTGAGATCATCCTCAATCTTTGCCACTTGGGAGTGAATGCTATCCACGGTCTCCCTCAAAGGTGACATTACTGGATACTTGGCCTCATCCCAAGCAAACCTTTCATAACAAAATCAAAATCCAGTTCATTTTTTGACTCAAAACCAAATATAATCCAAAATTTACAAAAGTTTCCCTCACCTAGTGAGGTATGAATCAACTGGTACACCATCTACTGAGAGAGCACCACAGACATCCCCGGAAGCTCTTTCCAGTTCGTCAATTTGTCTTTTGATTTTCTGTGATGTTGCTTCCATAAAGGCATTAGACTGCACATTACAATAACTCGGTAAAAACTTAGTCGTCCCAATGGAAACAACAGACCGAGGAACCAAAAGCAAATCCATGTTGCAGGAAGTCACACTCAACAGATAAACCTCACAATCAAATTCCATATTCATCACGAAACTATACATATCATTTCCGAAACTCGTTTCCAATTGATCAGGATGTATTTCAGTAAATCCAAAAACTGAAGAGAAGGAAAACACTACAAAATTCACGAAACCGGCATCACCAAACAGATCATAGCAAGCTCGCTAGATAGAAAAATTCGTATAAATCGAAGAAACAAAATCAGAGGTGTGAAATTCGGATTCAATTCTTCAACAGAATTACCTTGAGCAGATAATCGCTGAGAGCGAGGAGAGAATCAAGAGTCCCGACACGTAGATTAGGTACATTGAACTGCGAATGAAAACGAATAGGAATGAGAAAATGCAAGAAACTGAAGCAAATGAACATCAGATCTAGTGGAGAAGATAAGAGTACCCGGTAGAGAAGAGTCTCGAAGGAGTTTTTGGAGATAGACTCTTGAAGGCGAGTCCATAAAGAAGAACCAGAACCTTGAACAGGCAGAGACACGACCCAGTACCTGCTCGCCATTGAAGAAGCTTTCTTCGGTTCTGTTCACGGACGCAGAAGAGAGATCAGAAGTTCGGTAGTTTTGAGCTTATGTTTCACGGTGGATGCTCTTGGGCCTTAAGCAGCACCAATCATTTTCTGCCTCGTCACTCACTCCAAAATAACAAAAACAATTTACCCTTTTTGCTAGTGACAAAATAATTGGTAAAATTTGAATATTTTTTTTGAATCAAGTTCTAACTTAACTACTTAAACTTATTCAAACCCGAATAAAATACATTTTTAGCCGAACCAAGCCCTATCCATTGTAGTTGTAGGTGTTTGTCATTGCTGGTGCAGGATATCAGCTTAGACTGGAATTTAGTGTCAGACTTTATCTGATTTTGGTACAAGTTGTAATACGTTGAGATCTTGTCATGATATATGCAACACGCAAACTTTGTACTGCAGGAATTTATTTCATACCACGTTAGGCTGAACGAGGACTCTTGCCCGATCCAACCAAATATGTATTATGTATATTTTTGATAGATATATAATATTTATGACAAGTTTTATAAAATATATAGGATCACATAACTCTTTTATACAGATATCTATGATAATAAAAATAAATAAACTCTTTTATACCGATATTTTCCATAGTAACTAAAAACTTGGTAATTTAACGCTGGAATGGAAACATAGTGTATTTGGAGTTGGTTTGTCTACATGTCATCATATCTCCACCTGAAATTGGGCAAAGTAATTACCTCGAATTTGATCAAGCAAGCACGAGAAATATCATTCTCCGGTAACATGAAATATTTGTTAAAGAAATGAAATTTCCATTTAATTTAAAGAATTAAAAACAAAGAAGAACCGCCCACCGTGGGGCTCGAACCCACGACCACAAGGTTAAGAGCCTTGCGCTCTACCAACTGAGCTAGACGGGCTGATGACAATGAATATTTACCTTCTTTACATAACTTTTATAGACTCAGATGTATAAGGGTAACGCCTACATTAAAAGCAATTCTAAAGGTTCATAAAATAAACAAGGGTTCAAAACAAGAAGAGCTCATGAAATCACAAGTGTCAAAGCCATATACTAGTGCCACCTGATTCGTTGCAAGAAACAGGACATGTCACAAGTCTAACAAACTGTGGACATTGTTTTATTACAATCTCATGCAACAAAAGGGACTCAAAAGATAGAAAAGAAGGCGTACTTCAATTGCAAATTGAAGTTTCCACCATGCAACTTGCAGGTCCGTGGGTAAATTGTCGCGTCTCTGTCACGACACCACCCACAAGCACCTAGGTCAACAGAATTCGTCGAGAGACCAGTTCTCAACAGATCCAAAACTCTCCACAGGCGCGATCCTGGAGTAGCTGGTCATGGATCCGCCCAAAAAATCGAGGGGCGAGTCGTTTGAGAATGTGGTGGTGTCGTAGACAAAAGACATGTTTGTGTCGTCCAATGTGGGGTACATCATGTGAAGTGAGCTGCACTTGTAGTCATGGAGAAGGAGGTCATTCACACCACTCCTGATATCAGCATATATATCTTCATCCGAAGCCTTTCTGGCCTGCATAACCTGAAACATATAATCAATAGTTGCTGATCAAAAGTCTTCAAATTATCGACCCAGTAAAGTTTTAGTAAGTCATGCAGCTTACATAATTCTGATTTATGCAATCTTGGTACAACATAATGAAGTCTCCCTGCTTTAAGCCATGAGTCTTAACAAATTCCCCTGAGAATATCCAGCAGTATTATTGGATTCGCAAATTCATGATAAATAATCATAATGGATATACACACATACCCGTGTTTTCAAGTACATACATCCGGCTGTTGTTGTTAGGCCAAAACCTGTATGCAGAATCAACAAGAATAAATCAATAATACTTTTATATTTCAATTCATCAGCCGTACAAGTTTCTGAGCGACAAACCATGACACAATTACTTGTTAAGATAGCTTGATAGAACTCGACGTGGCGATCAATATGGTATACCAACTAATAGTAACTAGTAGAGGAATTGATTAGGACCTGTACTTGAAGCTCCACACATGCAGGCCATCCAAGTCATCCATGTTGATAGGGATTCCTTCCTTCGATGGGAGAGCAGGGAGGTGAGTCTCTGCTGCTTTCTGGAAAGAACCCATAAACACATATCAACGTTTAAGGTCAGCATTACTGTTTGATATCAATGGTGGTGTAATCAATAATAGGTGCAATTTAAATATCACGTCATGTTGATGCATCACAACAGTTGCAACAAACTGAAATAACAAAAGTTGAAAGAAATTGAAATAGTAGCTTAAAGCAAGTGGGCACCTTTGGGAGCACCATTCTCCTGAGGGAGCTCACATCACTGTTCTTGAGCTCCTTTTGGAAAAGGAATCTCAGTCTCCTCGGATCAATTACCTGAACCAAACAAAAAACATTAACAAATCAAAAAGATAAACCAATAATGTAAAATGATGTTGATACTCGACACTTGCCTACTTAAAGATGGACAGTTTTAGTAATAAAGATCTATGTTAGTCCCAAATAAAATCCGGACAAACATTTTGAGACCTCTACCTAATCTTCCAGATGGCAGCATGCTAAGGGTACAAATCCAACATCAATTCATAGAGGTGTCACAATGTTGGTGCAGAATCAGGCAAAACCGTAACCTCAGAATGGACGAAACTATTAAATATCAAACCTCTCATACATAAAAAAAACAAATTCCCAATAAAATCCATTATCAAGTATCCAAAACTTCTGACCATAAATAAATTCGGGGTTTAGCATGGGATGGTAAGTGAAATAGAACAAAAGCGATCTGACTAATTCGA
This sequence comes from Erodium texanum, assembly GCA_036897725.1. Lineage (NCBI taxonomy): Eukaryota > Viridiplantae > Streptophyta > Magnoliopsida > Geraniales > Geraniaceae > Erodium > Erodium texanum. Next base: position 4,497 of record JAYMSW010001781.1, on the reverse strand, counting down.
GAAATTACAGATCTGAGGAGTTGTGGAATAAGAACCAAGCTATTGGCTATGTACTTATAAATATTTTAAAAAAAATTAATTGAGCAGAGACTGAAGAAAGAACCAACCAACCGGTTGTCAAATTGAGATCAACCAATATCCAGACCACAACACATTGACCGAGTCAGAAAAAAAAAGATACAACTCTCAGACAGAAAATGTAGTAACTGAACTCAGCTGATTTATGATAAATAAATCAAAATTAAATTCTGAAGAAGAAGAAGAAGTAGAAACAGGCATTACAGTAGATAGAAGACAAGATCTGGGATATGTGGAGGCTTACACGTGTGGGGACAGGAGGGAGTGGCACGTGCGAGGAGGAGGAGGAAGAACCCGCCATGGAACGGGTCGAGTCGGGTAGGGATTTACGGGGCAGAATGTTCGAGAAGCTAAGCAAGGAGAACCCACTCGAACGATCCGACTCGGTGCAATCTTCCGGTGCCCCTGATCTGGGTTGGATCTCGGAGCTTGTGAAATGAGACAAGTGACCAACTTTTAATGTTCCTGAATCTGTGGATCTGTGAATAGTGCCTGGAGCAGAAGAAGATGAAAATGGTGGGTTCCATTTTTTTCCTGAAGCAACAAAAAATGAAAAATCTGTAAATACTTTCAATTTATTAGATCATGACGACGAAGAAGATGATGATGATATGAAGCTGGGTAATGGGTATTATATGGGTTTAGTGTTAAGCAAATTCAAACTTTAAAGTTTTAATTTTTAAATTCAAGTGTTCTTGTATAGGCCAAGGTAGAAGACGATGGTTACATACTATGTATTAATTATTATGAACTGATCATCTTGTTGATTGTAAGCTATTCCAGAGATCTCTCTGGTTTTGCTATGCATTATTAATATCAATGTAATTGAATATTGTTAATCAATGTCTTGTTCTTGATCTGTTCTTGCTTCATCATGATCATCTGCAATTGATGATGAAGAAACATCATGTCAAATACAGGTGACATGATGGTGAAGGGTGAAGAAAATGTGATGTCTGCCTTGAATATGATGGTGAGGGACCTATTGAGCTACTGTGTGGGAGTGATGGTCTGTATCTGTAAGGAACGAATCAGTGGGTCCTTCTCTTTCATTCTCGTTGAAATTTCAATTGTAAAGTTGATGCCTCTGCTATTGTTTGGTAGAGAACTTTCAATCCCTGGTTCTTGGTAGATCTTGATTTCCTATTTGGAGTACACAATTGTTGTTTGTGTGTGATACAGTGGTTTCGATTCTTGAAATAGCCTCTTGTGGCATTTATGGAATAGAATTTGGTATATTAAATTCGTGAATTGATATACGCGGGTGGATCATATTATCTTATGCTCCCTGTCAACTAGATGATAAAAATTAAATTATTTTTTATGACGAGAAAAGTTCTAACATTTCACGTATAACGATATATTTGGATTATTTGTAATTTTCGTCACATATCAAGTAACGTTATATCGGGAAACTCCAATGTAGTAGTTAGTGAATTTACGTGTATTTATTATTTTATTATTAATAAATCTGTTTTATATCTAGGTCTTTGGATCGTATTAATATAACAACTCAAATTGATTCTCAGTTTCTATGATAAGACATGGATTTCACATAAAACCTAATCTATATAGTTACGTTATATTTATCTGTTTGAATCGTTAAATAAAGTAATTTTATCGAATAATATAGATATTTCTTTCCCTCAAACACCAACAAACAATAAGAACTCTCTTTAAAGTCTAGTACAAAGCATTTTGTTAGGTGTGGGCGTGCTCGTTATCATCATCTCCTCCGCAAAGAACCATCGTTTGATTATCCAATAACACGATACTTAGATTACTCCCATGAATATGATGTTCTAAATTAATGAAGCTTTTAAGGTTGATTTGGACGTTTAAGTCATTTAATTATGGATGTTTCAACTTAGTTGAGTGCAATTAGTTGGTATCAATTATCGGGGAAGCAACAGTGACTCGAAGTGTTTTGATAGGTTTATATATAAGTAATATAATTGTTATGTTAATCAATTATTTTGATCTTGGTTGTTTCGATATAATGATTTAATTTTCGTTACACTAATATCAAAACCTTAAATCGATCGACAAAAAAAATTATGAAATCTCTAAGTTATTGTATCACACCAACACTAACATATAGTTTATTTTTCTTGTTATGTATTGTTGTAAATGAAAAAAAAAATTAAATAGTAAGGTGAGCTCTAAATGAATGTATGTGTCTTCATATTTCCCAGCATACTGAGGTTACCATCAACCTAATTCAAATCATTCATTTGGAATGATGCAAGTCTCTATCATCGAGCTCCCCTATTATCTTTTTGTGTGTAAGTTTTTTCTTAAAAGAATATAAGAGTTATGTTCAAAAACTAACCGTGATAAAATATATATGTTCAGAAAGTATCGGTCATTTTAGGTCGTCAAAATATATCGATGAAAAAAATTTCTATTTACAGTCTGTTAAATTTCACACTTTTAAGTCACGTGAGTTGCACATGCAAACCATATTTTAGGAATTCCTTAAAATACCCATCTCCAAAGGTGCTATCTACAGACGCAGTAAAACACCGTTAATTCTTACGAAACAGATATAAGAGCACAATTAATTTATATGATTTTCCCTTTATTTACTTTTATTAAACTGATATTAAAGTTGTTGATTACCTTTTTGTCGACTTCCAAGAGTTCTCTTATTAAGAATATAAAAACTAGGGTAGTTTTTTGTTCACATTAATCAAAATCTGAAGTCTATTATTATTATTATTTTTTTTTGTATATTTTATAAGAAAACTAACGATATTAGTCAGTTTGTAAATGAAAAAATACGTGAAAGGTGCTATTTATAGATACAATAAAACACCATTAGTTATTGTAAGATGGGTATAAGAGCACACTTAATTTATATGGTTTTCCTTTTATTTATTTTTATTAAACTGATATTAAAGCTGTTGATCACCTTTTTGTCGACTGCCAAGAGTTCTCTTATTAAGAAAATAAAAACTAAGGTAGTTTTTTTTCCACATTAATCTTTTCTGAAGTCTATTATTTCTTTTTTTGTATATTTCTAAGACAAAAATTGGGAACTATAACGGGCTTTCAAAAATGGCCCAATTTTGTTGTTGCAGGTTCGGGCAGAAGGAAATTCTAGTGGGCTTTTTTTTTTTTGATGAATAGTGGCCTTTCTTTTTAATCCTTTTGAAAAGTAACAAGAGCTATGTATATAAATAGAGTAGAGATGAGGGATGGACATGCAATTATCAAAAACTCTTTACGTGTGCCATGTCATCTCCGTGCCTCGTCAAACACCGGCATTGACTAAGTTCTCCCACTGACCCATAGTCAAGAAAGAAAAGGAGAGGTGAAAAGTAGAAGACTAAGTCAAGCTTTTAGTCTTTCTTTTGATATCTACTTTTACATAATTAACTTATTTTTATATTAGACGTAGATTTATTTTGGATTACCATATTAGTTATTGAGAAATCCGTATATCGTACTTTCTGTTTTTTGAGAATTGTTCAAATCGTATTGGCGAAATAGTGTCTATTTTGATGTTTTTACGTTATGGTTTGCGTGCCAGCTTCGTGTAGTTTTAGGCGCCAACTTTGTTTGAATTTAGGTGTCAGCTTTGGTTGGATTAGATGTACATCTATGACGCCTTACATCCTTGTTGTTAGGTCTAGTCTGGTTTAAAGCAACGGACTGCAAAAATTTTGTTCCGACTACGTTTAAATTTTGTGAGAATGTCTTGGTTGTTTCAGAAGTGGTCATATATGTCTTTTCTTGATATATAATATACGCGACAATCTTTTCAAAAAAAAGTTTTTTTTTCCTTGAAAAAATTATTTATTTGTTATATAAAAAAGAACGATTTATCTTATTTTTCTTTTAAGTAAGTAGACAAAATTAGAAGAATTTTTTATTATTATTTATGGGTAATAATTTTTTTTGTTCTTATATAATAATATCAAAGGCTTTAAATTTGATAAGAATAATATTAATTTTTCTATTATTTAATAATCAGAACCGACCAATTAATATAATAAATGTAACTTAAGACCGGAAAATAAATTATTATTTTCACAAACATTTAAACATTGATAACTAGAAAAAAAAAAAAACTATACAATTTTTAATTGGATGATTTATAATGATATAAAATTTGTTAAAAAACCAAATATATATAGTAAACTCAAACCCACATGGCTATGTCGTATCACTCCCTTCACATTCAATTCCTCTCCTTTTGTCTCATCTCTCTATAGCTCGAGCTTCTTGATCGCCGGAGCAAAACCAAAAATGGGAAGAGCACCGTGCTGCGACAAGACAAAGGTGAAGAGAGGACCTTGGTCGCCGGAAGAAGACACCATTCTTAAGAACTACCTCCACCACCACGGCACCGGCGGCAACTGGATCGCTCTCCCCCCCAAAGCCGGCCTCAAGAGGGGCGGCCAAAAGCGCCGC